>JAEIGI010000231.1:0-36089 GCA_018903615.1 Drosophila neocordata | reverse complement strand
TTCACCCCTATGCCTACGCCACTGAACCCTGTACGCCCATGCCCAATATTGCACAACGAACCCTCCCCATCCCTCCCCCCCCACAACCCCATCCCAATTAATTTATTTGCCTAAACAACTCAAATTACACATTGTTGGTCAGCAACATTGACATTGTTGCATAGGCGCTGACACCCTCGAACCAAAGAATGCGGAGTTGTCACCGGAAACCGCTCTGCAGGCTCAGCAGCCCTACTATGAGAACTGCTGATGTTGCAGGCGCCGCTGCCTCTGCGCTGCCGCTGTCGCGACCACCAGGCAAGCGTCGTGGCCGCGACAGCAAGTCAACAAGTGCCCGCTCAATGGGGACAAAATCACTTCAGTTCTGGCAGGAGAAGAAGCAAGACTAGAATCATCCAGATGTCCATCTGGAACCTTTCTTATTCAATTCATCCAGATGTCCATCTGGGAAACTTCTTATTCAATTCATCCAGATGTCCTTCTGGAAACCTTCTTATTCAATTCATCTGGACACACGTCTAGAACCCCTTCCTTATCTAAATAAACATACAATAAAATTGTAACGTATCAATCCGAAGGTATCATTATTTCATTTAACATGTCGATAATGTAAGTATAAGAATAGGAACTGGCCACTGGGCTGGAATCCAGTGGACAGAACCTTAACTGGCGCCCGAGCAGGGACCATCTTCGCGAGTGATAAGTGCGCGTAGTGATGAAATAATTATTAAATTAAACAAACTTTTTAATATAACGAAAACACGCAATTAAAAGTAAAATAAAGAAGAAAAGAAGAAAAATTCTAATAATACAAAAATGGTTAAAAATATGAAAAACGTCCGATAAAAAAAATAATAAAAAGTAAAAGTTATAAAAAATGTTAAATGATAGGAAAAATTAAAACATAAAAATATTCTTTCAAAAAATAATAATAAAAACCCAAAAAAATAAATGGTTAAAAATATGAAAAATGTCCGATAAAAAAATAATAAAAAGTAAAAGCTATAAAAATTTTAAATAATAGAAAAAAATTAAATCATAAAAAATTCTTCTTTCAAAAACAAAAAAATAATAATAAAACCCAAAAAATGAAAAAATTCAAAAACCAGTGACAAGTTATTGGTGGGCAGTGCACTTATAATGTGTGATGTCGGGGTTCGACTCCCTGTCATGTGGTTAATCCTTTAAAAAAAAAAAAAAAAATTTAGTTAAGAAAGAGAGAATTCGAAATGCGTGAACAGAAATACAAGTGCGGTACGGTGTGTGAATAGTGTGTGGTCATGGGCTGCTGGAAAGGCCTAGCAATAAAAAAAAATAAAAACAACATTGTGTTTGGCTGCCCAGCAGTTCGTGGAGGCACCCCTACCTTAGTAGGCTAAATAAGGCCAAAAAGGAACCCTAGGGACCTCCCGTGAGGTGTCAAAAATAAATTTTTATTTGCGAAATAAATCCTCGCCCACGCTCTTCGCCACCCGAAACCTCGTTTTCATGTATCATTGCTATGAGTAATCCTCTCCATGTAGTTAAGACAAAGAAATGAATTAAACACAAAAACAAAAGATAACTATATAAAAAAAACACAAAACAAAATGAAAAAATAATAAAAATTTTTAATAAAAATCAAAAGATAATTATATAAAAAATAACAAACAAAACAAAATGAAAAATAATAAGAAACAAAAAGAAATTATTGAACAATCTTACAATTACATTCACTAAAGCTGAATTTTATCTCCAACAGATATTGAGGAGGAGGTAACACCGAAAGTTACACACAAAAGCAAAAGTTCTTTTCTGTTTGGATTTGGTGAAATTGAATGAAAATCTTTTTCTGTTCTCTGAAATTGATGGAAGTGCAAAACCCAAGTGATAACAAACAAGATAAGAAATCATACTTTACACTTCCACAAATCTAACACAAAATTTTATCTCCAACAGATCAGAAGAAAAACATCAACACAACCAACATAATACACAATTCAGGGTTAATTGGAAACACTTCTTTAACTGATGAAATTGGAGATTTTCTTTCCTTAGTCAGACGACTAAATCAAACAATCTTCCTTCTACACAAAATGCTCTTGAACGATTTCTATTTCACAAAAAAAACCATTTCCTTACTTCTTCACGATTTCATTTCTACACTTGGTCAAAGAGGCCAAAATAAGATCTTCCTTTTATTAAGAGGACAAATTCTCTTGATGTGATTTTTCTTAATATTCGCGATATTACAAAATTTTTTTTTTTTCTCTTTTATTTTCGAGGAGTTCGTGTTCCTGTGATAACTTTAACCCCTTCTTAGAAATACCAAAGACCACTCATTAACAAGCATACTATGTATACGTAGACGATATAATAGTTTTAGTGATAGCTATGAGAGTCACTGGGGGGATCTGGGAGAAATCTTCAAGTTATCATTCTCGGGACTAGTCCTTTTAATTAAATATGACTCCCCTCTTGTTGTCATCCTCTGTGAAGCCTCAGAGCTCGCGTTTCTTGATATCAAATCAAAACAAATTCCTATTAGGAACTTCTTAAATAATATCTTCACCTTTTCAAATTTCTTTGACCATATCGGTTAAAGCAGGCTGTAGCGAAAATTAATTCCCTTGAGGAGAATTTAGTTAGGAACAGGGAACTTAAATATTCTGTCATTTGTTGAATGGTTTATAGTCTTGATGTTCTGATCGTGAGGTTCACCAGCATTGATTAAATCCTTCTTCTTTAATTCCGGTCAATCGGGTTACCTGTCAACATGTCACACGACGCACTATGAACGTGCACCAACATTAATTCAACAAATATCAAGGGATAAGTGACACGAGATCTTCTCTCTTATTGGCAAAATTAATTCCACATTACACATTGAGACTTGCGGAAAATATACCCTCCCGCGTAATTTCTGACAAGTTCGATGAATTTTTTCTTAATTATGCTGTTCCCACACTAAAAACTCACCACCCATTTGGATAAAATTTGCGTAGGTAATTGGTTTTTAAAATCTTCGCATATAGTATTCCGCAAATATACATCTTTCCCTCGCAACATTGTCTTGCTGCCACAAAACCGAATACTGAAGGTTCGCGGCAGGTTCCCTTTCATCTAAAATAAGTTACTAGTTATCAGATTAGTGCTAGCGTTAGCTTAGCAGTCAGGCTACTTCAAGTGGCGACAGTGATGAATGGGTCTAACTTAAAATAGAGATTTCGTTGGATTCACAATATAATTCTGGATAGTATCAAAAGAGACGTAATGAGACGAAGGTAAATAAAATTACAATTATATTATGATTTGGATCCTGGATTGACTGGTCTGTTTATTGTAATCGGGTTTCTGATATAATTTTTCTTAGTGATTTGCAGAATATTGCCGAGTTAAACTCTTCGTTTAAGTTGTTAATTGCTTTTTTTCTTTTTACATTTCAAATTCTTTTAAACACACGTCCCTCTTCTAATTGGGCAATGTCTCGCAGGCTCTTATTGCTCAGCTTCTATAAATAGAGCAGGCTGGCGGTGACTTCTATTGTTAGTCAAATTATGGTTGAGTAATCTTCAGATATTTAGGATGATTACATTCAGAGTCTTCATTTCGACCCCTTACTGGCCTTGTGAGGTAAAATTCTTCCTTTCT
The DNA here is from genome assembly GCA_018903615.1 of Drosophila neocordata. Lineage (NCBI taxonomy): Eukaryota > Metazoa > Arthropoda > Insecta > Diptera > Drosophilidae > Drosophila > Drosophila neocordata. Next base: position 32,459 of record JAEIGI010000231.1, on the reverse strand, counting down.
AAAAACAATCTGATGCTGGTATCTGTATTATCGGTGTGTGGGGATTCATATTTGTTTCATCCATGTTCAAAAATACTCAGTTGTTAATCGTAACTGAACAGTTGTGATATTTCTTAATTTCTTGCCCAACATGCTTGATATCTGTAATATCACCTAGCATTCTTCTACATCGTAACATTTAACATTAAAGTATTCTACTCGCCAACATAAGAAGTGAAGTGAATGGCGAATTACTAATGAATTTCTGTACTTTGTTTTTTGGTTTTAATTGATCATTGAGCCACGAGACTAAGGTTTTATTCTGATACCATATATTAAACGAATTTTATTACGACAACGCGATCGCGGCTGAATGGGTTAAAATCCAACCTGACTGATAAGATATGATATTTCTCTCGATTTTCCACTTCTGTTTAAAACAAGACACTCGCCGATATCAAATTTAACTCGGCTTAACACATAATCCATACAATTCTACTTTTCAATACGAAACTAAAACATAAACAAGTATCTTAAATTTATTCTTAATGGAATAGAAGCAAACGCAATTTTATACTTCCTTACGTCTTCTAAAAAGATGCTCCATGAGGGGCCCCAACATTTTCTTAATTTATGTGAATATTTAAAAGGAGAAGGGTTAACACCCTGCCCTGCATCGTCTTTCCCCCTACCCTCTACGCTAACATCAACTCATTACTCTCACCATCTCAGAGAAACCATTTCCTTAATTGACATTTGCAAAATGCATCTGCAAAATGGCTAAGGCCCTGTACTGCACTTATTACCTTAGAGTTCATCATCTTCATGTTGTCACCTTTTTTTATGAAAAATAAAATTCTCCAATATCAAATCTGTTTGCTTGATAGTTCCATATAAATTTAAGAAAAATTGTTAACTATAAGCATACAATACTAATCAACACTCATCGTAGAATCATAAGTATAACACATCTTTTACATACCTCTAGGGATTGTTAAATCAAAACACAAAATTTTTTAATACCAACTAACACTCATTGTTAAACACAAATTGTCAAATTGTAATTCTAACACATCTTATACACTTCTAGAGATTGTTAAAACGAAACAAAACTTTCTAAAACCAACTAACATTCATTGTTAAACACAAATCGTAAAATCATAATTCTAACACATGATGTACATACCTCTAGAGATTATCAAATCAAAACATAAATTTTTTTATTCCTTCTTCAATACCAACTAACATTCATTGTCAAACACAAATCGTAAAATTGTAAACACATTTTTTATCGCATTGTCAAATGCAACACCATGTCAATCCTACCACACCTCAGAAGAACGTGCGCCAATGACAACATTGAGAAAGGCTAGTGGTTAAGAGAGTGGGGGGCGTCCCTAAATTAATGCATGCAAATGGTCCCTGGGTAAAAATCATAACCTTGATTCACCAGTTGGTAAATGGCAACATTTCTTATTAAACAAAAAGGGTACGAGCACTACTCAAGGTCATCAGAACGCAACTAAGCCTGCTAAACATGAAAGCCATATTAGCCCCTATATTAGCGTACTTCGAAGTCTTCGCTGCAATGGTTCTGGCCATCCGACCTTCGACCTCAACACCCAAACAATTAAGCCTCATGAGACACCGTTGGTGGTTGCAGTATATGGAGCGATCTCCAACACAGCGGAAATCACAGCACTCGTGGCAACAGTACTCGCCAAACGAGGGAAGGTTACGCATAATCAAACAAGCAACTACCGGCAGGTCAATTTTACAATTCAAACACGAGCGATCCACCTACACTGGCTGCATTTGATCTGCGGGACGCAGATATTTGAGGGGGGAGAAGTTAACACCCTGCTCTGCATCCCCTTTCACCCCTATGCCTACGCCACTGAACCCTGTACGCCCATGCCCAATATGGCACAACGACCCCTACCACTCGCCACTCTACCACATTCCAATCACATTATATTTGCCTAAACAACTCAAATTACACATGGTTGGTCAGCAACATTGACATTGTTGCATAGGCGCTGACACCCTCGAACCAAAGAATGCGGAGTTGTCACCGGAAACCGCTCTGCAGGCTCAGCAGCCCTACTATGAGAACTGCTGATGTTGCAGGCGCCGCTGCCTCTGCGCTGCCGCTGTCGCGACCACCAGGCAAGCGTCGTGGCCGCGACAGCAAGTCAACAAGTGCCCGCTCAATGGGGACAAAATCACTTCAGTTCTGGCAGGAGGAGAAGCAAGTCTAGAATCATCCAGATGTCCATCTGGAACCTTCTTATTCAATTCATCCAGATGTCCTTCTGGAAACCTTCTTATTCAATTCATCTGGGCACACGTCTGGAACCCCTTTCTTATCTAATAAAACATACAATAAAATTGTAACGTATCAATTCGAAGGTATCATTATTTCATTTAACATGTCGATAATGTAAGTATAAGAATAGGAACTGGCCACTGGGCTGGAATCCAGTGGTCAGAACCTTAACTTCCATATCGATATCCATATCGATATCCATATCGATATCAATAACGATATCAATAACGATATCAATATCGATATCCATATCGATATCCAAACCGATATCCATATCGATATCCATATCGATATCCATATCGATATCCATATCGATATCCATATCGATATCCATATCCATACCCATATCGATATCCATATCGATATCCATATCGATATCCATATCGGTATCAATAACGATATTAAAATCAATGTCCATATCGATATCCATATCGATATCCATATAGATATCCATATCGATATCCATATCGATATCCATATCGATATCCATATCGATATCCATATATCGATATCGAATATCGATATCCATATCGATATCCATATCGATATCCATATCGATATCCAAATCGATATCCATATCGATATCCATATCGATATCCATATCGATATCAATATATCGATATCCAACATATCGATATCCATATCGATATCCATAACGATATCCATATTGATATCCATATCGATATCCATATCGATATCCCTATCGATATCCATATCGATATCAATAACGATATCAATATCGATATCAATATCGGTATCCATATTGATATCCATATCGATATCCATATCGATATCCATATCGATATCCATATCGATATCCATATCGATATCCATATCGATGTTCATATCGATATCCATATCCATATCGATATCTATTTCGATATCGATATCCATATCCATATCCATATCGATATCCATATCGATAGCCATATAGATATCCATATCGACATTTATATCCATATCGATATCTATTGCGATATCCATATCGACATCCATATCGATATCCATATCGATATCCAAATCAATATCCATATCGATATCCATATCGATATCCATATCGATATCAATAACGATATCAATAACGATATCAATATCGATATCCATATCGATATCCAAACCGATATCCATATCGATATCCATATCGATATCCATATCGATATCCATATCGATATCCATATCGATATCCATATCGATATCCATATCGATATCCATATCGATATCCATATCGATATCTATATCGATATCCATATCGATATCCATATCGATATCCATATCGATATCCATATCGATATCCATATCGATATCCATATCCATATCCATATCCATGTCGATATCCATATCGATATCCATTTCGATATCCATATCGGTATCAATAACGATATTAAAATCAATGTCCATATCGATATCCATATCGATATCCATATAGATATCCATATCGATATCCATATCGATATCTATATCGATATCCATATCGATATCCCTATCGATATCCATATCGATATCCAAATCAATATCCAAATCGATATCCATATCAAAATCTAAATCGATATCCATATCGATATCCAAATCAATATAAATATCGAAATCCATATCGATATCCATATCGATATCAATAACGATATCAATAACGATATAAATATCGATATCCATATCGATATCCAAACCAATATCCATACCGATATCCGTATCGATATCCATATTGATATCCATATCGATATCCATCTCGATATGCATATCGATATCCATCTCGATATGCATATCGATATCCATATCGATATCCATATCGATATCCATATCGATATTAATAACGATATCAATATCAATATCCATATCGATATCCATATCGATATCCATATCGATATCCAAATCGATATCCATATCGATATCCGTATCGATATCCATATCGATATCCATATCGCTATCCATATCGATATCCATATCGATATCTATATCGATATCCATATCGATATCCATATCGATATCCATATCGATATCAATAACGATATCAATATCAATATCCATATCGATATCCATATCGATATCCATATCGATATCCATATCGATAACCATAACGATATCCATATCGATGTCCATATCGATATCCAAATCAATATCCATATTGATATCCATATCGATAACCATAACGATATCCATATCGATGTCCATATCGATATCCAAATCAATATCCATATTTATATCCATATCGATATCCAAATTGATATCCATATCGATATCCAAATCGATATCCATATCAATAGCCATATCGATATCCATATCAATAGCCATATCGATATCCATATCGATATCTATATCGATATCCATATCGATATCTATATCGATATCCATATCGATATCAATATCGATATTCATATCGATATCATATCGATATCCATATCGATATCAATATCGATATTCATATCGATATTATATCGATATCCATTTCAAGATCCATATCGATTTCGATATTCATATCGATATCCATATCGATATCCCTATCGATATCCATATCGATATCCAAATCAATATCCATATCGATATCCATATCAAAATCCATATCGATATCCAAGTCCATATCCGTATCGGTATCCGTATCGATATCCATATCGATATCAATATCGATATCCATTTCTTTATCCATATCGATATACATATAGATATCCATATCGATATCCATATCCACATCTATATCCATATCGGTAGCCATACCGATATCCATATCGATATCCATATCGGTAGCCATACCGATATCCATATCGATATCGATATCCATATCGATATCCATATCGATATCCATATCGATATCCATATCGATATCCATATCGATATCAATAACGATATCAATATCGATATCCATATCGATATCCATATCGATATCCATATCGATATCCATTTCTTTATCCATATCGATATACATATAGATATCCATATCGATATCCATATCCACATCGATATCCATATCGGTAGCCATACCGATATCCATATCGATATCCATATCGGTAGCCATACCGATATCCATATCGATATCGATATCCATATCGATATCCATATCGATATCCATATCGATATCCATATCGATATCAATAACGATATCAATATCAATATCCATATCGATATCCATATCGATATCCATATCGATATCCATATCGATAACCATAACGATATCCATATCGATGTCCATATCGATATCCAAATCAATATCTATATTGATATCTATATCGATATCCAAATTGATATCCATATCGATATCCAAATCGATATCCATATCAATAGCCATATCGATATCCATATCAATAGCCATATCGATATCCATATCGATATCTAAATCGATATCCATATCGATATCTATATCGATATCCATATCGATATCAATATCGATATTCATATCGATATCATATCGATATTCATATCGATATCCATTTCAAGATCCATATCGATTTCGATATTCATATCGATATCCATATCGACATCCATATCGATATTCATCTCGATATCCATATCAATATCCATATCGATATCCATATCAATATCCATATCGATATCCAAATCCATATCCGTATCGGTATCCGTATCGATATCCATATCGATATCAATATCGATATCCATTTCTTTATCCATATCGATATACATATAGATATCCATATCGATATCCATATCCACATCTATATCCATATCGGTAGCCATACCGATATCCATATCGATATCCATATCGGTAGCCATACCGATATCCATATCGATATCGATATCCATATCGATATCCATATCGATATCCATATCGATATCCATATCGATATCCATATCGATATCAATAACGATATCAATATCGATATCAATATCGGTATGCATATTGATATCCATATCCATATTCATATCGACATTGATGTCCATATTGATATCCATATCGATATCCATATCGATATCCATATCGATATCCATATCAATAACGATATCAATATCAATATCCATATCAATATCCATATCGATATCCATATCGATATCCATATCGATATCCATAACCATATCCATATCGATGTCCATATCGATATCCAAATCGATATCCATATTGATATCCATATCGATATCCAAATTGTTATCCATATCGATATCCAAATCGATATCCATAACAATATACATATCGATATCCATATCAATATCCATATCGATATCCATATCAATATCCATATCGATATCCAAATCCATATCCATATCGGTAGCCATACCGATATCCATATCGATATCGATATCCATATCGATATCCATATCGATATCCATATCGATATCCATATCGATATCCATATCGATATCAATAACGATATCAATATCGATATCAATATCGGTATGCATATTGATATCCATATCCATATTCATATCGACATTGATGTCCATATTGATATCCATATCGATATCCATATCAATATCCATATCGATATCCAAATACATATCCGTATCGGTATCCATATCGATATCCATATCGATATCCATATCGATATCCAAATCGATATCCATATCCACATCGATATCCATATCGGTAGCCATACCGATATCCATGTCGATATCCATATCGATATCCATATCGATATCGATATCCATATCGATAACGATATCCATATCGATATCGATATCCATATCGATATCGATATCCATATCGATATCCATATCGATATCCATATCGATATCGATATCCATATCGATAACGATATCCATATCGATATCGATATCCATATCCATATCGATATCCATATCGATATCCATATTGATATCCATATCGCTATCCATATCGATATCCATAGCGATACCCTATCGATATCCATATCGATACCAATAACGATATCAATATCGATATTAATATCGGTATCCATATTAATATCCATATCCATATTCATATCGACATCGATATCCATATCGATATCCATATTGATATCCATATCGATATCCATATCGATATCCATATCGATATCCATATCGTTGTTCATATCGTTGTTCATATCGATATCCATATCCATACCGATATCTATTTCGATATCGATATCCATATCCATATCGATATCCATATCGATAGCCATACCGATATCCATATCGATATCCATATTGATATCCATATCCATATCGATATCTATTTCGATATACATATCGATATCCATATCGATATCCAAATCAATATACATATCGATATCCAAATCAATATACATATCGATATCCATATCCATATCCATATAGATATCCATATCGATATCAATAACGATATCCATATCGCTATCCATATCGATATCCATATCGATATACATATCGATATCCAAATCAATATACATATCGATATCCATATCCATATAGATATCCATATCGATATCAATAACGATATCCATATCGCTATCCATATCGATATCCATATCGATATCTATATCGATATCCATATCGATATCCATATCGATAGCCATACCGATATCCATATCGATTTCCATATTGATATCCATATCCATATCGATATCTATTTCGATATCCATATCGATATCCATATCGATATCCAAATCAATATACATATCGATATCCAAATCAATATACATATCGATATCCATATCCATATCCATATCCATATCGATATCCATATCGATATCCATATCGATATCCATATCGATATCCATAACCATATCGATGTCCATATCGATATCCAAAACGATATCCATATTGATATCCATATCGATATCCAAATTGTTATCCATATCGATATCCAAATCGATATCCATAACAATATCCATATCGATATCCATATCGATATCTATATCGATATCCATATCGATATCTATATCGATATCCATATATCAATATCGATATTCATATCGATATCCATTTCAAGATCCATATCGATTTCGATATTCATATAGATATCCATATCGACATCCATATCGATATTCATATCGATATCCATATCGATATTCATATCGATTTCCACTTCAAGATCCATATCGATATCGATATACATATCAATATCCATATCGATATAAATATCGATATACATATCGATATCCATATCGATATCCATATCGATATCCATATCAATGTCCATATCGATATCCAAATACATATCCGTATCGGTATCCATATCGATATCCATATCGATATCGATATCAATATCAATATCGATATCCATATCGATATCTATTTCGATATCCATATCGATAACCATTTCTTTATCCATATTGATATACAAGTTAACACATCCGGCCTGACATAAGTCATTGGCCAGAATTCTGCACAGGCAGCAGAGCTGCAACTATATTTCTGCTTGCCATGCAAAAGCTTTCCGCTGCCAAAGCTACACTCGCCGACGTCGCGAACTTGATCCATGCAGCTTAATTGCTGATACAGCAAATATAGGTCAGGGCTAGCTTACTTTAAGAATATTTTGTACACTGAGCTTGAGTCTCAAAAGAACAATAGAACTCGGAAGTTCAATAAATAAATCCATCTCCCAACTTAGTGACATCGCACAAGTAGAGGATTATAATAATTGGCGCCCAACGAATTGTGTTAAGTACTCAGAAAAAAAAAAAAAGAAAAAATCAACAAGTTATATAAAATAACTAAAACAAAAAACACCAACGAAAAATTATTAACAAAAACTAACAAGTTACATAAAATAACTAAAACAAAAAACACCACAAAAATTATTAACAGAAATCAACAAGTTATATAAAATAACTAAACAAAAAAAACAACAACAAAATTCACCAGCAGAAAATCAGCAAGTTATATAAAATAACTAAAACAAAAAACAGCAACGAAAAATTATCAACCAACTGTAATTTCAAAGAAGACAACCAACAGTAATTTCAAAGAAGACAACCAACAGTTATTTCAAAGAAGACAACCAACAGTAATTTCAAAGAAGACAACCAACAGTAATTTCAAAGAAGACAACCAACAGTAATTTCAAAGAAGACAACCAACAGCAATTTCAAAGAAGACAACACATAGCAGCAAACTATTTTACATAAAATATTTTCCACATATTTAAAAGAAAAACATGTAAGTAGAGTGCTCGTTTATAAATAAAATAAATAAATCAAAATACGTATCTAAAGAAGCAGAAATTATTGAGAGTGAATTAAATTGTATCTTTGTAAAACAAAAAAAGGGAAGATTAAAAATAATTTATGAGTGAAAGTGACAGTAAGGACTACGATAGTGAGCTTGAAGAATTAATAAAAGATTTAAAAGATAAACTAGTAACAGCAGTAGAAGTAAACAAAATGTCTTTCAATGAGGAAAACATGAAAGCAATTTTAGAATTTGCAGTTAATAGTGCAGTTACCAGTGCTTTGCAAGGTCAGGCACAGGTATTTGAGAAACAAATGCAAGATATCAAAAACGAATTTAAAAATCTAACAACGTCCGTACCAGAAGTAGAGGCTTTCAAAGATGCCGAGATAATTCCGGGCATCGAGTGTAATGAGGCCTTAGATATTGTGAAATCGGTACCCGATTTCGAAGGAAAAATTGAAACATATGTTTCATGGCGAAAAGCTGCACATACAGCGTACAAAATTTTTGAGTGTCATGACGGAAGCTCAAAGCATTACCAGGCATTGGCCATTCTGAGAAACAAAATTAAAGGGTCGGCTGATATGGTACTTTCTTCCTATGACACACCATTGAATTTTAAGGCTATAGTAAACAGGCTTGACTTCGCTTATTCTGACAAAAGACCGATTTATATAATAGAACAAGAGTTGTCCGTATTAAGACAGGGAAGTTTATCAACCATTCGGTACTATGACGAAATCGAAAAAAAGTGACACTTTTAATAAACAAAACAATCATGACATATGATTCAGCTATAGCTGCTCCCCTTAATGAAAAATATCGAGCCGATGCATTGAGAGTATTTATTTCAGGCACAAAGAAATCCCTCAGCGACATTTTATTTTCGGCAAGACCTAAAGACTTGCCATCAGCTCTGGCTTTAGCACAGGAAGTTGAGTCAAACCATGAGCGTTTCCAATTCGCAAATAGCTTTGCAAAAAAATCCGAAGAAAGAACTCAAAGGTATGAACAGAAAAATGCTATAGAGAACAATTCTCTAAATCCCTTTAAGACTCCATTTTTTAAACAAAAACCCCAATTTGTAAATAGCCCAGCTATAAGACAAGAGCCGCCGCCAACCAATGGATATTGATAGTTCTTCGCGGTTTAAACAACCAACTCAATATCAAAATCAAAACAGCAATTCATATCAAAACCAGATTTCGAAAAGACCAAATAGTGGAACGGCCAGGTTCACCGGCCCCAAACAACAAAGAATTAACCATGTATCAATAGAGGAAATCCCCGCACGTATGTCAGATGAAGAATATCGAACACTGGCAGAGTCTGAGGCATCAGACATCGATGATCAAGACCAGCCCCAAGAAATTAATTTTTTAGACATAGCTCCCTGCTACCGTTCGTAGAACGATCGATAGCAGGAAAGACAATAAAATTACTAATAGATACAGGCGCATCGAAAAATTATATAAAACCGATGCCAGAACTAAAAGGGGTTTTTGGTTAAGTCACTTCATGGCTTTAACCCAATTCAGGAAAAATGCCTCATGCAACTTTTTGGCATCAGGGCCACATTCTTTCTTTTGCCAAATTTAACAACCTATGACGGGATAATAGGACTTGACCTATTAAAAGAAATTTCTGCTACTTTAGATTTCAAAAAACAGCATGCTTAAAACCCAGTCCGGATCCGAAAAAATTCAATTCCAAAAATGTTCAAATGTTAATTTTACGGAGGTAGAAGATATAGAAGTACCCCCAGAAATCATGGAAAAATTTAAAAAAATGTTAGGGAAAAGAATAGGAGCTTTTGCTGACCCAAACGAAGCCTTACCATACAACACGAATATCATAGCCACAATCCGAACAGAAGACGAAAACCCGATCTACTCTAGGCATTACCCATACCCGTTAGGGGTCTCAAACTTTGTCAACAGTGAGACTAGTGATATGTTAAGGGATAACATTATCAGACCATCAGTATCCCCTTATAATAATCCGTTGTGGGTAGTCGACAAAAAAGGAGTAGACGAACAAGGAAATAGGAAAAAACGCCTTGTTATCGACTTCAGAAAATTAAACTCTAAAACAATCGATGATAAATACCCCATACCAAATATCACTGCAATTCTTTCAAACCTCGGACAAGCCAAATATTTTACAACTCTTGATTTGAAGTCAGGATTTCATCAAATCCTTCTCGCGGAAAAAGATAGGGAAAAAACCGCATTTTCTGTAGGAAATGGGAAGTACGAATTCTGTAGACTTCCCTTCGGATTAAAAAACGCTCCTGGAATCTTTCAGCGGGCAATTGATGACGTCCTTCGCGAACAGATTGGCAAATCATGCTATGTTTATGTAGACGACGTGATCATATTCTCTGAGAATATGGAAAACCACGTCTACCATATTGCTTGGGTATTAGACAAACTGTATAACGCTAACATGAGGGTATCACGAGAAAAGTCCCACTTTTTCAAGGAAAAAGTTGAATATCTCGGATTCGTGGTTTCCCGGGGTGGTATTACAACCAATCCCAGTAAAGTGGAAGCAATTGGCAAATTTGAACAGCCTACCAACCTGTTCCAAATAAGATCATTTCTCGGCTTAGCAGGTTACTATAGGTGTTTCATAAAAGACTTTGCATCTATAGCTAGACCATTAACTGACATACTTAAAGGTGATAATGGTAAAGCAAGTGCTGGACAGTCAAAGAAAATTCCAATAAGTCTCGACGAGAAGCAAAAATTGTCTTTCGAGAAATTGAAAAACATCTTAGCCTCAGAGGACGTAATGCTTCTATATCCTGATTACCAAAAACCGTTTGACTTGACTACAGATGCTTCGTCGTTTGGTTTAGGTGCTGTCTTGTCACAAGAAAAGTAACCAATTACGATGATATCTAGAACCCTAAGAGACAGCGAAATGAATTTAGCGACAAATGAACGTGAGCTACTCGCGATAGTGTGGGCTTTGAAAACCCTTTGAAACTATTTGTATGGCGTAAAGAATTTAAATATTTTTACTGACCATCAGCCACTTATATTTGCCGTCTCGGACAAGAATACAAACGCGAAAATCAAAAGGTGGAAAGCGTTCATCGATGAGCACAATCCCCAAATTTTTTACAAACCGGGAAAAGAAAACTTCGTTGCCCATGCTCTCTCAAGACAAAATATTTATGCCTTAGAAGACGACATCCCATCAGACTTAGCCACTATTCATAGTGAACAGTCTTTAACCTACACCATTGAATCCACAGAAAAGCCAATTAACTGCTTTCGAAACCAGATAATTATCGAAGAAGGCGTTACGGATTCACAGAAAATCATCATAATGTTTGGGAAAAAGACAAGAAATGTCATATATTTTTCAGACAGGGATAACCTCATAGAGAAAGTATGTGATGCAGTAAAAAAGGACGTAGTAAACGCTATTAAATGTGATTTGCCAACTTTGGCATTCATCCAAAGCAAATTAGTCGAAGCCTTCCCTTCCACCAAATTTTGGTATGCCAATAAATTGGTTATTGATGTCCATGACAAAAACGAACAAAAAGAAATCATAGTTGCAGAACACAATAGAGCTCATAGAGCAGCCCAAGAAAATATAAAACAGATACTTCAAGATTATTTTTTCCCTAAAATGACCCACTTGACTAATGAAATTGTCGCAAACTGTAAAATTTGTAATAAGGCAAAATATGACCGACACCCACAAAAACAATATATCGGCGAAACCCCCATTCCCAACTACGTTGGAGAAATACTTCATATTGATATATTTTCCACGGACAGAAAATATTTTTTAACTTGCGTTGATAAGTTTTCTAAATTCGCCATTGTTTAACCCAATAACCCAGCCTCTAGGACAATAATTGATATTGAACCTACAATATTGCAACTCATGAACTTCTTTCCCCACACCAAAATTATATATTGCGACAACGAGCCATCACTAAATTCGGGAACAATAAAGTCCCTTTTAAAAAATCATTTTAACATCGAAATTGTAAATTCTCCCCCGTTACACAGTACCTCAAATGGGCAGGTAGAAAGATTTCACAGCACTCTAGCAGAAATTGCCAGATGCCTGAAACTGGAAAAGCAATTAAACGATACAGTTAACCTTATTCTCCAAGCAACAATAGAATACAATAAAACGATACATTCGGTCGTCAATAGGAAACCAATAGAAATAATTCATAAATCCTCACCGGAATTTGAAACAAAAATAAGAAATAAAATCGTTAAAGCACAAGAATTACTCCTTCAGAGACAAAACATAGATAGGAGAGATAGGACCTTTCAAGTAGGCGATAAGATATTGATAAAATTAAACAAGAGACTTGGTAACAAGTTGACACCCTTGTTTGAAGAAGTCACGGTTGAAGCCGATTTGGGGACAACGGTTCTTGTCAAGGGGAGGGAGGTACATAAGGATAACATTAGATAAACAAACCATCCTTCTAGTACTCATTCTCTTTATTCTTAATAGGGTTTGGATACTATGCCTTTATAACTAGGAGCATCAATATACTAGGAACAACCCTAAAGATAATAGCAGGAACACCAGATTTTAATGATTTCGAAGAATTAAAATTCCAACAAAAAGAACTAGCAAATTCAATAAATAGGCAGGCATCAATAAATACAAAGGTTCAGGAGAAAATAAATAAATTAACAGAGTCAGTAAATAGCATCATTAAATTTACAAAAGAGAAACAGATCGAGACAGGTGAACTTTACCGAACTTTACTCAATAGAAACAGAATTATAATTTCGGAACTTGAGACTCTAATATTGTCAATTACACTTGCAAAGATACAAATAGTGAACCCGGTAATTTTTGATTCAGAGGACTTAAAGAAAATCGTAAATGAGCACTCTGCAGGGTTAACTATAACTGATCTAATTGAAATATCTCTTGTTAATGTAATATTAGATAATAATTTCTTACATTTTATTATTAAATATCCCAACCCTAGTTTAGTTTGTAAAAAATAACCCTGTTTCCAGTTCAGAAAAACGGATCAATACTACACTTCGACGGAAATAATAACGTCGCAGACTGCGAAAACAAAATAATACCAATCACAAATTGCACCGCTACGCTCACCTCCACATTCTGCAAGCAACTAAATTCTACAACCTGCGCCCAGCAGCTCCACTCAGGAGGCATTGCACACTGCGACACCCGTCCCAGTGATTTACAACCGATGGAGATGATCGATGACGGAATCATTATTATAAATGAAGACATGGCCGTAATCCAAACGGAGAGCGGCGCCAACACAACAATCCACGGAACTTATTTGTTGACGTTAGATGAGGAAATTCAAATAAATGGGTCTCTTTATAGAAACACTAAAAATATCGTCAAAAGGCACCCAGGCTCACCAACGTCAACCACACTCAATATTACTGGACATAGGAAAATTTTGAGCATGCCATACCTTCAAAGATTGAACTTTGAAAACCTTCAACATATTGGCAGCATCGAGAAGAACCTGAAATTATGGCCTGTGATAATGATCACCCTATTTGTCATCATTATAGCCGCTGTATTCATTGGTTATAAAACCTTAAAAAAATGGAGAAACAACAGAAAGCAAGCATCGCTATGTATTGTCATTGACCCCCTGAAACCGGGGACGGCCTTCGAACTAGCGAGAGAGGAGTTAACACATCCGGCCTGACATAAGTCATTGGCCAGAATTCTGCACAGGCAGCAGAGCTGCAACTATATTTCTGCTTGCCATGCAAAAGCTTTCCGCTGCCAAAGCTACACGCGCCGACGTCGCGAACTTGATCCATGCAGCTTAATTGCTGATAAAGCAAATATAGGTCAGGGCTTGCTTACTTTAAGAATATTTTGTACACTGAGCTTGAGTCTCAAAAGAACAATAGAACTCGGAAGTTCAATAAATAAATCCATCTCCCAACTTAGTGACATCGCACAAGTAGAGGATTATAATAATTTACATATAGATATCCAAATCGATATCCATATCCACATCGATATCCATATCGGTAGCCATACCGATATCCATATCGATATCGATATCCATATCGATATCCATATCGATATCCATATCGATATCGATATCCATATCGATATCGATATCCATATTGATATCCATATCGATATCCATATCGATATCAATAACGATATCAATATCGATATCAATATCGGTATGCATATTGATATCCATATCCATATTCATATCGACATCGATATTCATATTAATATCCATATCGATATCCATATCGATATCGATATCGATACCCTATCGATATCCATATCGATACCAATAACGATATCAATATCGATATTAATATCGGTATCCATATTAATATCCATATCCATATTCATATCGACATCGATATCCATATCGATATCCATATTGATATCCATATCGATATCCATATCGATATCCATATCGATATCCATACCGATATCTATTTCGATATCGATATCGATATCCATATCCATATCGATATCCATATCGATAGCCATACCGATATCCATATCGATATCCATATCGATATCCATATCCATATCGATATCTATTTCGATATCCATATCGATATCCATATCGATATCCAAATCAATATCCATATCGATATCCATATCGATATCCATATCGATATCCATATCGATATCCATATCGATATCCATATCGATATCCATATCGATATCCATATCGATATCAATAACGATATCAATAACGATATCAATATCGATATCCATATCGATATTCAAACCGATATCCATATCGATATCCATATCGATATCCATATCGATATCCAAATCGGTATCCATATCGATATCCATATCAATATCCATATCGAAATCAATAACGATATCAATATCGATATCCATATCGATATCCATATCCATATCGATATCTATGTCGATATCCATATCGATATCCAAATCAATATCCATATCGATATCCATATCGGTATCCATATCGATATCCATATCGATATCCATATCGATATCAATAACGATATCAATAACGATATCAATATCGATATCCATATCGATATTCAAACCGATATCCATATCGATATCCAAATCGATATCCATATCGATATCCAAATCGATATCCATATCGATATCCAAATCAATATCCATATCGATATCCATATCGATATCCATATCGATATCAATATCGATATCAATAACGATATCAATATCGATATCCATATCGATATCCATATCGATATCCATATCGATATCCATATCGATATCCATATCGATATCCATATCGATATCCATATCGATATCCATATCGATATCCATAACGATATCCATATCGATATCCATATCGATATCCATATCGATATCCATATCGATATCCATATCGATATCCATATCGATATCCATATCGATATCCAAATCGATATCTATATCGAATATCCATATCGATATCCATATCGATATCTATATCGATATCCATATCGATATCAATATCGATATTCATATCGATATCCATTTCAATATCCATATCGATTTCGATATTCATATCGATATCCATATCGATATCCATATCGATATTCATATCGATTTCGATTTCGATATCCATAACGATATCGATATACATATCGATATCCATATCGATATTAATATCGATATACATATCGATATCCATATCGATATCCATATCGATATCCATATCAATATCCGATATCGATATCCAAATATCGATATCCATATCGATATCCATATCGATATCAATATCGATGTCCATATCGATATCTATTTCGATATCCATATCGATATCCATTTCTTTATCCATATTGATATGCATATAGATATCCAAGTCGATATCCACATCGATATCCATATCGGTAGCCATACCGATATCCATATCGATATCGATATCCATATCGATATCGATATCCATATCGATATCCATATCGATATCGATATCCATATCGATATCCATATCGATATCCATATCGATATCAATAACGATATCAATATCGATATCAATATCGGTATGCATATTGATATCCATATCCATATTCATATCGACATCGATATCCATATTGATATCCATATCGATATCCATATCGATATCCATATCGATATCCCTATCGATATCCATATCGATACCAATAACGATATCAATATCGATATCGATATTAATATCGGTATCCATATTAATATCCATATCCATATTCATATCGACATCGATATCCATATTGATATCCATTTCGATATCCATATCGATATCCATATCGATATCCATATCGATATCCATATCGTTGTTCATATCGTTGTTCATATCGATATCCATATCCATACCGATATCTATTTCGATATCGATATCCATATCCATATCGATATCCATATCGATAGCCATATCGATATCCATATCGATATCCATATCGATATCCATATCGATATCCATATCGATATCCATATCGATATCCATATCGATATCCATATCGATATCCAAATCGATATCCATATCGATATCCATATCGATATCCATATCGATATCCATAACGATATCCATATCGATATCCATATCGATATCCATATCGATATCCATATCGATATCCATATCGATATCCATATCGATATCCATATCGATATCTATATCGATATCCATATCGATATCCATATCGATATCCATATCGATATCCATATCGATATCCATATCGATATCCATATCGATATCCATATCGATATCAATAACGATATCCATATCGATATCCATATCGATATCCATATCGATATCCATATCGATATCCATATCGATATCCATATCGATATCCATATCGATATCCATATCGATATCCATATCGATATCCAAATCGATATCCATATCGATATCCATATCGATATCCATATCGATATCCATATCGATATCCATAACGATATCAATATCGATATCCATATCGATATCCAAATCGATATCCATATCGATATCCATATCGATATCCATATCGATATCCATATCGATATCCATATCGATATCCATATCGATATCCATATCGATATCCATATCGATATCCATATCGATATCCATATCGATATCAATATCGATATCCATATCGATATCCATATCGATATCCATATCGATATCCATATCGATATCCATATCGATATCCATATCGATATCCATATCGATATCCATATCGATATCCATATCGATATCCATATCGATATCCATATCGATATCCATATCGATATCCATATCGATATCCATATCGATATCCATATCGATATCCATATCGATATCAATATCATATCGATATCCATATCGATATCCATATCGATATCCATATCGATATCCATATCGATATCCATATCGATATCCATATCGATATCCATATCGATATCCATATCGATATCCATATCGATATCCATATCGATATCCAATATCGATATCGATATCCATATCGATATCCATATATACGATATCCAAATCGTTATCCATATCGATATCCAAATCGATATTCATAATAATATTCATATCGATATCCATATCGATATCTATATCGATATCCATATCGATATCCATATCGATATCAATATCGATATTCATATCGATATCCATTTCAAGATCCATATCGATTTCGATATTCATATCGATATCCATATCGACATCCATATCGATATTCATATCGATTTCCATTTCGAGATCCATATCGATATCGATATACATATCAATATCCATATCGATATAAATATCGATATACATATCGATATCCATATCGATATCCATATCGATATCCATATCAATATCCATATCGATATCCAAATACATATCCGTATCGGTATCCATATCGATATCCATATCGATATCGATATCAATATCGATATCCATATCGATATCTATTTCGATATCCATATCGATATCCATTTCTTTATCCATATTGATATACATATAGATATCCATATCGATATCCATATCCACATCGATATCCATATCGGTAGCCATACCGATATCCATATCGATATCGATATCCATATCGATATCGATATCCATATCGATATCGATATCCATATCGATATCCATATGGATATCAATAACGATATCAATATCGATATCAATATCGGTATGCATATTGATATCCATATCAATATCCGTATCGATATCCAAATACATATCCGTATCGGTATCCATATCGATATCCATATCGATACCAATAAATATCAATATCGATATCCATATCGATATCCATATCGATATCCAAATCAATATCCATATCGATATCCATATCGATATCCATATTGATATCCATATCGATATCCATATCGATATCCATATCGATATCCATATCGTTGTTCATATCGTTGTTCATATCGATATCCATATCCATACCGATATCTATTTCGATATCGATATCCATATCCATATCGATATCCATATCGATAGCCATACCGATATCCATATCGATATCCATATCGATATCCATATCGATATCCATATCGATATCCATATCGATATCTATATCCATATCGATATCCATATCGATATCCATATCGATATCCATATCGATATCCATATCGATATCCATATCGATATCCATATCGATATCCATATCGATATCCATATCGATATCCATATCGTTGTTCATATCGTTGTTCATATCGATATCCATATCCATACCGATATCTATTTCGATATCGATATCCATATCCATATCGATATCCATATCGATATCCATATCGATATCCATATCGATATCCATATCGATATCCATATCGATATCCATATCGATATCCATATCGATATCCATATCGATATCCATATCGATATCCATATCGATATCCATATCGATATCGATATCCATATCCATATCCATCGATATCCATATCGATATCCATATCGATATCCATATCGATATCCATATCGATATCCATATCGATATCCATATCGATATCCATATCGATATCCATATCGATATCCATATCGATATCCAAATCGATATCCATATCGATATCCAAATATCGATATCCATATCGATATCGATATCCATATCGATATCCATATCGATATCCATATCGATATCCATATCGATATCAATATCGATATTCATATCGATATCCATATCGATATCCATATCGATTTCGATATTCATATCGATATCCATATCGATATCCATATCGATATTCATATCGATATCCATATCGTTATCCATATTGATATCCATATAGATATCCATATCGATATCCATATCGATATCCATATCGATATCCATATCGATATCCATATCGATATCGATATCCAATATCGATATCGATATCCATATCGATATCCATATCGATATCCATATCGATATCCATATCGATATCCATATGGATATCAATAACGATATCAATATCGATATCCATATCGATATCCATATCGATATCCATATAAATATTCATATCGATATCGATATCCATATCGATATCCATATCGATATCCATATCGATATCCATATCGATATCCATATCGATATCCATATCGATATCCATATAACAATATCAATATCGATATCGATATCCATATCCGTATCCATATTAATATCCATATCCATATCGATATCGATATCCATATTGATATCCATACCGATATCCATATCGATATCCATATCGATATCCATATCGATATCCATATCGATATTCATATCGATATCCATATCATATCGATATCCATATCGATATCCATATCGATACCGATATCTATTTCGATATCGATATCCATATCCATATCGATATCCATATCGATAGCCATACCGATATCCATATCGATATCCATATCGATATCCATTTCTTTATCCATATTGATATGCATATAGATATCCAAGTCGATATCCACATCGATATCCATATCGGTAGAGATACCGATATCCATATCGATATCGATATCCAAATCGATATCGATATCCATATCGATATCCATATCGATATCGATATCCATATCGATATCCATATGGATATCAATAACGATATCAATATCGATATCAATATCGGTATGCATATTGATATCCATATAAATATTCATATCGACATCGATATCCATATTGATATCCATATCGATATCCATATCGATATCCATATCGATATCCCTATCGATGTCCATATCGATACCAATAACAATATCAATATCGATATTAATATCCGTATCCATATTAATATCCATATTCATATCGACATCGATATCCATATTGATATCCATTCCGATATCCATATCGATATCCATATCGATATCCATATCGATATCCATATCGTTGTTCATATCGTTGTTCATATCGATATCCATATCCATACCGATATCTATTTCGATATCGATATCCATATCCATATCGATATCCATATCGATAGCCATACCGATATCCATATCGATATCCATATCGATATCCATATCGATATCCATATCGATATCCATATCGATATCCATATCGATATCCATATCGATATCCATATCCATATCGATATCTATTTCGATATCCATATCGATATCCATATCGATATCCATATCGATATCCATATCGATATCCATATCGATATCCATATCGATATCCATATCGATATCCATATCGATATCCATATCGATATCCATATCGATATTCATATCGATATCCATATCCATACCGATATCTATTTCGATATCGATATCGATATCCATATCGATATCCATATCGATATCCATATCGATATCCATATCGATATCCATATCGATATCCATATCCATATCGATATCTATTTCGATATCCATATCGATATCCATATCGATATCCATATCGATATCCATATCGATATCCATATCGATATCCATATCGATATCAATAACGATATCAATAACGATATCAATATCGATATCCATATCGATATTCAAACCGATATCCATATCGATATCCATATCGATATCCATATCGATATCCATATCGATATCCATATCGATATCCATATCGATATCCATATCGATATCCATATCGATATCAATATCGATATCCATATCGATATCCATATCGATATCCATATCCATATCGATATCTATATCGATATCCATATCGATATCCATATCGATATCCATATCGATATCCATATCGATATCCATATCGATATCCATATCGATATCCATATCGATATCAATAACGATATCAATATCGATATCAATATCGATATCCATATCGATATTCAAATCGATATCCATATCGATATCCATATCGATATCCATATCGATATCCATATCGATATCCATATCGATATCCATATCGATATCCATATCGATATCCATATCGATATCCATATCGATATCAATATCGATATCCATAACGATATCCATATCGATATCCATATCGATATCCATATCGATATCCATATCGATATCCATATCGATATCCATATCGATATCCATATCGATATCCATATCGATATCCATATCGATATCCATATCGATATGCATATCGATATCCATATCGATATCAATTATCGATATCGATATCAATATCCATATCGATATCCATATCGATATCCATATCGATATCCATATCGATATCCATATCGATATCCATATCGATATCCATATCGATATCCATATCGATATCCATATCGATATCCATATCGATATCTATATCGATATCCATATCGATATTCATATCGATATCCATATCGATATCCATATCGATATCCAATATCGATATCAATATCGATATCCATATCGATATCCATATCGATATCCATATCGATATCCATATCGATATCCATATCGATATCCATATCGATATCCATATCCATATCGATATCCATATCGATATCCATATCGATATCCATATCGATATCCAATATCGATATCCATATCGATATCCAAATCGATATCCATATCGATAATATCCATATCGATATCCATATCGATATCCATATCGATATCCATATCGATATCAATATCGATATTCATATCGATATCGATTTCAAGATATCCATATCGATTTCGATATTCATATCGATATCCATATCGATATCCATATCGATATTCATATCGATTTCCATTTCGATATCCATAACGATATCGATATCATATATCAATATCCATATCGATATAAATATCGATATCCATATCGATATCCATATCGATATCCATATCGATATCCATATCGATATCCATATCAATATCCGTATCGATATCCAAATACATATCCGCATCGGTATCCATATCGATATCCATATCGATATCGATATCAATATCCATGTCCATATCGATATCCATTTCTTTATCCATATTGATATACATATAGATATCCAAATCGATATCCATATCCACATCGATATCCATATCGGTAGCCATACCGATAACCATATCGATATCGATATCCAAATCGATATCGATATCCATATCGATATCCATATGGATATCAATAACGATATCAATATCGATATCAATATCGGTATGCATATTGATATCCATATCGATATCCATATCGATATCCATATCGATATCCCTATCGATGTCCATATCGATACCAATAACAATATCAATATCGATATTAATATCGGTATCCATATTAATATCCATATCCATATTCATATCGACATCGATATCCATATTGATATCCATATCGATATCCAAATCGTTATCCATATCGATATCCAAATCGATATCCATAATAATATTCATATCGATATCCATATCGATATCTATATCGATATCCATATCGATATCAATATCGATATTCATATCGATATCCATTTCAAGATCCATATCGATTTCGATATTCATATCGATATCCATATCGACATCCATATCGATATCCATATCGATATCGATTTCCATATCGAGATCCATAACGATATCGATATACATATCAATATCCATATCGATATAAATATCGATATACATATCGATATCCATATCGATATCCATATCAATATCCGTATCGATATCCAAATACATATCCGTATCGGTATCCATATCGATATCAATATCGATGTCCATATCGATATCTATTTCGATATCCATATCGATATCCATTTCTTTATCCATATTGATATGCATATAGATATCCAAGTCGATATCCACATCGATATCCATATCGGTAGCGATACCGATATCCATATCGATATCGATATCCAAATCGATATCGATATCCATATCGATATCCATATCGATATCGATATCCATATCGATATCCATATGGATATCAATAACGATATCAATATCGATATCAATATCGGTATGCATATTGATATCCATATCAATATTCATATCGACATCGATATCCATATTGATATCCATATCGATATCCATATCGATATCCATATCGATATCCATATCGATATCCATATCGATATCCAATAACGATATCAATATCGATATCCATATCGGTATCCATATTAATATCCATATCCATATCGATATCATCGATATCCATATTGATATCCATATCGATATCCATATTGATATCCATATCGATATCCATATCGATATCCATATCGATATACATATCGATATCCATATCGATATTCATATCGTTGTTCATATCAATATCCATATCCATACCGATATCTATTTCGATATCGATATCCATATCCATATCGATATCCATATCGATATCCATACCGATATCCATATCGATATCCATATCGATATCCATATCGATATCCATATCGATATCCATATCGATATCCATATCGATATCCATATCGATATCGATATCCATATCGATATCCATATCGATATCCATATCGATATCCATATCGATATCCATATCGATATCCATATCGATATCCATATTGATATCCATATCGATATCCATATCGATATCCATATCGATATCCATATCGATATTCGTATCGATATCCATATCCATACCGATATCTATTTCGATATCGATATCGATATCCATATCGATATCCATATCGATATCCATATCGATATCGATATCCATATCGATATCCATATCGATATCCATATCGATATCCATATCGATATCCATATCGATATCCATATCGATATCCATATCGATATCCATATCGATATCCATATCGATATCCATATCGATATCCATATCGATATCGATATCGATATCCATATCGATATCCATACCGATATCCATATCGATATCCATATCGATATCCATATCCATATCCATATCGATATCCATATCGATATCCATATCGATATCCATATCGATATCCATATCGATATCCATATCGATATCCATATCGATATCCATATCGATATCCATATCGATATCCATATCGATATCCATAACGATATCAATAACGATATCAATATCGATATCCATATCGATATTCAAACCGATATCCATATCGATATCCATATCGATATCCATATCGATATCCATATCGGTATCCATATCGATATCCATATCGATATCCATATCGATATCAATAACGATATCAATTTCGATATCCATATCGATATCCATATCGATATCCATATCCATATCGATATCTATGTCGATATCCATATCGATATCCAAATCGATATCCATATCGATATCCATATCGATATCCATATCGATATCCATATCGATATCCATATCGATATCCATATCGATATCAATAACGATATCAATATCGATATCCATATCGATATTCAAACCGATATCCATATCGATATCCAAATCGATATCCATATCGATATCCATATCGATATCCATATCGATATCCATATCGATATCCATATCGATATCCATATCGATATCCATATCGATATCCATATCGATATCAATAACGATATCAATATCGATATCCATATCGATATCCATATCGATATCCATATCGATATCCATATCGATATCCATATCGATATCCATATCGATATCCATATCGATATCCATATCGATATCCATATCGATATCCATATCGATATCCATATCGATATCCATATCGATATCCATATTGATATCCATATCGATATCCATATCGATATCCATATCGATATCCATATCGATATCCATATCGATATCCATATCGATATCCATATCGATATCCATATCGATATCCATATCGATATCCATATCGATATCCATATCGATATCCATATCGATTTCATATCCATATCGATATCGATATTCATATCGATATCCATATCGATATCCATATCGATATCCATATCGATATCCATATCGATATCCATATCGATATCCATATCGATATCCATATCGATATCGATATCGATATCCATATCGATATCCATATCGATATCCATATCGATATCCATATCGATATCCATATCGATATCCATATCGATATCCGTATCGATATCCATATCGATATCCATATCGATATCCATATCGATATCAATATCGATGTCCATATCGATATCTATTTCGATATCCATATCGATATCCATTTCTTTATCCATATTGATATACATATAGATATCCATATCGATATCCATATCCACATCGATATCCATATCGGTAGCCATACCGATATCCATATCGATATCGATATCCAAATCGATATCGATATCCATATCGATATCCATATCGATATCGATATCCATATCGATATCCATATCGATATCCATATGGATATCAATAACGATATCAATATCGATATCAATATCGGTATGCATATTGATATCCATATCCATATTCATATCGACATCGATATCCATATTGATATCCATATCGATATCCATATCGATATCCATATCGATATCCCTATCGATGTCCATATCGATACCAATAACGATATCAATATCGATATTAATATCGGTATCCATATTAATATCCATATCCATATTCATATCGACATCGATATCCATATTGATATCCATTTCGATATCCATATCGATATCCATATCGATATCCATATCGATATCCATATCGTTGTTCATATCGTTGTTCATATCGATATCCATATCCATACCGATATCTATTTCGATATCGATATCCATATCCATATCGATATCCATATCGATAGCCATATCGATATCCATATCGATATCCATATCGATATCAATAACGATATCAATAACGATATCAATATCGATATCCATATCGATATCCATATCGATATCCAAATCGATATCCATATCGATATCCATATCGATATCCATATCGATATCCATATCGATATCCATCATATCGATATCCATATCGATATCCATATCGATATCCATATCGATATCCATATCCATATCGATATCCATATCGATATCCATATCGATATCCATATCGATATCCATATCGATATCCATATCGATATCCATATCGATATCCATATCGATATCCATATCGATATCCATAACGATATCCATATCGATATCCATATCGATATCCATATCGATATTCAAACCGATATCCATATCGATATCCATATCGATATCCATATCGATATCCATATCGATATCCATATCGATATCCATATCGATATCCATATCGATATCCATATCGATATCCATATCGATATCAATAACGATATCAATATCGATATCCATATCGATATCCATATCGATATCCATATCGATATCCATATCGATATCCATATCGATATCCATATCGATATCCATATCGATATCCATATCGATATCCATATCGATATCCATATCGATATCCATATCGATATCCATATCGATATTAATATCGATATCGATATCAATATCGATATCCATATCGATATCCATATCGATATCCATATCGATATCCATATCGATATCCATATCGATATCCATATCGATATCCATATCGATATCCATATCGATATCCATATCGATATCCATATCGATATCCATATCGATATCCATATCGATATCCATATCGATATCCATATCGATATCCATATCGATATCAATATCGATATCAATATCGATATCCATATCGATATCCATATCGATATCCATATCGATATCCATATCGATATCCATATCGATATCCATATCGATATCCATATCGATATCCATAACGATATCCATATCGATATCCATATCGATATCCATATCGATATCCATATTGATATCCATATCGATATCCATATCGATATCCATATCGATATCCATATCGATATCCATATCGATATCGATATCCATATCGATATCCATATCGATATCTATATCGATATCCATATCGATATCAATATCGATATTCATATCGATATCCATTTCAAGATCCATATCGATTTCGATATTCATATCGATATCCATATCGACATCCATATCGATATTCATATCGATTTCCATTTCGAGATCCATAACGATATCGATATACATATCAATATCCATATCGATATAAATATCGATATACATATCGATATCCATATCGATATCCATATCGATATCCATATCAATATCCGTATCGATATCCAAATACATATCCGTATCGGTATCCATATCGATATCCATATCGATATCGATATCAATATCGATGTCCATATCGATATCTATTTCGATATCCATATCGATATCCATTTCTTTATCCATATTGATATACATATAGATATCCAAATCGATATCCATATCCACATCGATATCCATATCGGTAGCCATACCGATATCCATATCGATATCGATATCCAAATCGATATCGATATCCATATCGATATCCATATCGATATCGATATCCATATCGATATCCATATGGATATCAAGAACGATATCAATATCGATATCAATATCGGTATGCATATTGATATCCATATCGATATCCATATCGATATCCATATCGATATCCATATCGATATCCCTATCGATGTCCATATCGATACCAATAACAATATCAATATCGATATTAATATCGGTATCCATATTAATATCCATATCCATATTCATATCGACATCGATATCCATATTGATATCCATTTCGATATCCATATCGATATCCATATCGTTGTTCATATCGTTGTTCATATCGATATCCATATCCATAACGATATCTATTTCGATATCGATATCCATATCCATATCGATATCCATATCGATAGCCATACCGATATCCATATCGATATCCATATCGATATCCATATCGATATCCATATCGATATCGATATCGATATCCATATCGATATCCATATCGATATCCATATCGATATCCATATCGATATCCATATCGATATCCATATCGATATCCATATGGATATCCATATCGTTGTTCATATCGATATCCATATCCATATCCATATCGATATCTATTTCGATATCGATATCCATATCCATATCGATATCCATATCGATATCCATACCGATATCCATATCGATATCCATATCGATATCCATATCGATATCCATATCGATATCCAAATCAATATCCATATCGATATCCATATCGATATCCATATCGATATCCATATCGATATCCATATCGATATCCATATCGATATCCATATCGATATCCATATCGATATCCATATCGATATCCATAACGATATCCATATCGATGTCCATATCGATATCCAAATCGATATCCATATTGATATCCATATCGATATCCAAATCGTTATCCATATCGATATCCAAATCGATATCCATAATAATATTCATATCGATATCCATATCGATATCTATATCGATATCCATATCGATATCAATATCGATATTCATATCGATATCCATTTCAAGATCCATATCGATTTCGATATTCATATCGATATCCATATCGATATCCATATCGATATTCATATCGATATCCATTTCGATATCCATATCGATATCGATATCCATATCGATATCCATATCGATATCCATATCGATATCCATATCGATATCCATATCGATATCCATATCAATATCCGTATCGATATCCAAATACATATCCGTATCGGTATCCATATCGATATCCATATCGATATCGATATCAATATCCATGTCCATATCGATATCCATTTCTTTATCCATATTGATATGCATATAGATATCCAAGTCGATATCCACATCGATATCCATATCGGTAGCCATACCGATATCCATATCGATATCGATATCCATATCGATATCGATATCCATATCGATATCCATATCGATATCGATATCCATATCGATATCCATATCGATATCAATAACGATATCAATATCGATATCAATATCGGTATGCATATTGATATCCATATCAATATTCATATCGACATCGATATCCATATTGATATCCATATCGATATCCATATCGATATCCATATCGATATCCCTATCGATATCCATATCGATATCAATAACGATATCAATATCGATATCAATATCGGTATCCATATTAATATCCATATTCATATCGACATCGATATCCATATTGATATCCATATCGATATCCATATCGATATCCATATCGATATCCATATCGATATCCATATCGATATCCATATCGTTGTTCATATCGATATCCATATCCATACCGATATCTATTTCGATATCGATATCCATATCCATATCGATATCCATATCGATAGCCATACCGATATCCATATCGATATCCATATCGATATCCATATCGATATCCATATCGATATCCATATCGATATCCATATCGATATCCATATCGATATCCATATCCATATCGATATCTATTTCGATATCCATATCGATATCCATATCGATATCCAAATCAATATCCATATCGATATCCATATCGATATCCATATCGATATCCATATCGATATCCATATCGATATCCATATCGATATCCATATCGATATTCATATCGATATCCATATCGATATCCATATCGATATCCATATCGATATCCATATCGATATCCATATCGATATCCATATCGATATCCATATCGATATCCATATCGATATCCATATCGATATCCATATCGATATCCATATCGATATCCATATCGATATCCATATCGATATCCATATCGATATCCATATCGATATCCATATCGATATCCATATCGATATCCATATCGATATCCATATCGATATCCATATCGATATCCATATCGATATCCATATCGATATCCATATCGATATCGATATCCATATCGATATCCATATCGATATCCATATCGATATCCATATCGATATCCATATCGATATCCATATCGATATCCATATCGATATCCATATCGATATCGATATCCATATCGATATCCATATCGATATCCATATCGATATCCATATCGATATCCATATCGATATCCATATCGATATCCATATCGATATCCATATCGATATCCATATCGATATCCATATCGATATCCATATCGATATCCATATCGATATCCATATCGATATCCATATCGATATCCATATCGATATCCATATCGATATCCATATCGATATCCATATCGATATCCATATCGATATCCATATCGATATCCATATCGATATCCATATCGATATCCATATCGATATCCATATCGATATCCATATCGATATCCATATCGATATCCATATCGATATCCATATCGATATCCATATCGATATCCATATCGATATCCATATCGATATCCATATCGATATCCATATCGATATCCATATCGATATCCATATCGATATCCATATCGATATCCATATCGATATCCATATCGATATCCATATCGATATCCATATCGATATCCATATCGATATCCATATCGATATCCATATCGATATCCATATCGATATCCATATCGATATCCATATCGATATCCATATCGATATCCATATCGATATCCATATCGATATCCATATCGATATCCATATCGATATCCATATCGATATCCATATCGATATCCATATCGATATCCATATCGATATCCATATCGATATCCATATCGATATCCATATCGATATCCGATATCCATATCGATATCCATATCGATATCCATATCGATATCCATATCGATATCCATATCGATATCCATATCGATATCCATATCGATATCCATATCGATATCCATATCGATATCCATATCGATATCCATATCGATATCCATATCGATATCCATATCGATATCCATATCGATATCCATATCGATATCCATATCGATATCCATATCGATATCCATATCGATATCCATATCGATATCCATATCGATATCCATATCGATATCCATATCGATATCCATATCGATATCCATATCGATATCCATATCGATATCCATATCGATATCCATATCGATATCCATATCGATATCCATATCGATATCCATATCGATATCCATATCGATATCCATATCGATATCCATATCGATATCCATATCGATATCCA
>JAEIGI010000360.1:0-12324 GCA_018903615.1 Drosophila neocordata | reverse complement strand
GATATCCGTATCGATATCCATAACGATATCCATGAAAATATCCATATCGATATTCGATAGCGATATCCATATCGATATCTATATCGATATCCATATCGATATCACGATGTCCCACATCGATATCCATATCGATATACATGTTGATATGCATATCGCTATCCATGTTGAAATCCATATCGATGTCGACATATCGATATCCATATCGATGATCCATATCGATATTTATATCGATATCCATATCGATATCCAAATCGTCGATGTCCACATTGATATCCATATAGATATACATATAGATATGCATATCGCTATCTATATCAAAATTATCCACCATATGTATCGATATCTGCATCGATATAGATATCGATATCCATATCGATATCCATATCGATATCCATATCGATATCCATATCAATATCCATATCGATATCCATATCGATATACATATCGATATCCATATCAATACTCATATTCGATATCCAAATCGATATCGATATGCATATCGATATCCATCTCGATATCCAAATGAATCATATTGATATATTCATATATTCCTATATATCCATATCGGGTTCCATATCGATATCCATAGAGATATATATATGGATATCCATATCGATTACTCTATCGATATTCATATCTAAATACATAACATTATAAAAATCGATATCCATATCCATATAGATGTCCATAGTAAAATATCCATATAGATAGCCCTATTACAAATCGATACACATATCGATATCCATATCGATCCATATCGAAATCCACATCGATATTCATATCGATATACATATCGATATCCATATCGAAATCCACATCGATATTCATATCGGTATACATATTGATATCCATATCGATATCCAAATCGATATCCATATCGATATTCATATCGATATCGATATCCATATCGATGTCCATATCGATATTCATATCGATATCCATATCAATATCCATATCGATATCCATATCGATATTCATATCGATATCCATATCAATATCCATATCGATATCCATATCGATATACATATCGATATCCAGATGGTTATCCATATCGATATACATATAGATATCCATATCGATATCCACATCGATATCCATGTCGACATCCAAATCGATATCCATATCGATATCTACATCGATATCCATATGGATATCTAAATCGATATCCATATCGATATCCATATCGATATCCATATCGATATCCATATCGATATTCATAGCGATATCCATATCGAATTTCATAGCGGTATGGATATCGATCATATCGATTCATATTGATATCCATGTTGATATCCATATCGATATCCATATCGATATCCATATCGATATCCATATCGAATTTCATAGCGATATCCATATCTATCCATATCGATATCCATATCCATATCGATGTAAATATCGATATCCATATCGATATCCATATCGATATCCATATCGATATCCATATCATTATCCATATCGATATCCATATTGTTTTCCATATCGATATCCAAATCGATATCGATATCGATATCCATATCGATGTCCATATCGATATCCATATCAATATTCATATCGATATCCATATCGATATACATATCGATATCCATATGGTTATCCATATCGATATACATATAGATATCCATTTCGATATCCACATCGATATCCATGTCGACATCCAAATCGATATCCATATCGATATCTACATCGATATCCATATGGATATCGATATCGATATTCATAGCGATATCCATATCGATATCCATATCGATATCCATATCGATTCATATCGATATCCATGCGATATCCATATCGATATCCATATCGATATCCATATCGAATTTCATAGCGATATCCATATCATATCGATATCCATATCCATATCGATGTCCATATCGATATCCATATCGACATCCCAATCGATATTCATAGCGATATCCATATCTATCCATATCGATATCCATATCCATATCCATATCGATATCCATATCGATAAACATATCGATATTCATATCGATATCCATATCGGTATCCATATGGATATCCACATCGATTACTATATCGATTACCATATCGATAATCCCATCGATATACATAAGATTATCCAAATCGACATCCATAACATTATCCAAATCCATATCGATATCCATGTCGATATCCATATCGATGTCCATATCGATATCCATATCGATATCCATATCGATATTCATAGCGATATACATATCTATCCATATCGTTATCCATATCCATATCCATATCCATATCCATATCGATATCCATATCGATATCCATATCGATATCCATATCGATATCCATATCGATATCCATATCGATATCCATATCGATATCCATATCGATATCCATATCGATATCCATATCGATATCCATATCGATATCCATATCGATATCCATATCGATATCCATATCGATATCCATATCGATATCCATGTTGATATCCATATCGATGTCGACATCGCTATCCATATCGATATCCATATCGATATCCATATCGATATCCATATCGATATCCATATCGATATCCATATCGATATCCATATCGATATCCATATCGATATCCATATCGATATCCATATCGATATCCATGTCGATATCCATATCGATGTCCATATCGATATCCATATCGATATCCATATCGATATTCATAGCGATATACATATCTATCCATATCGTTATCCATATATATATCCATATCCATATCGATATCCATATCGATATCCATATCGATATCCATATCGATATCCATATCGATATCCATATCGATATCCATATCGATATCCATATCGATATCCATATCGATATCCATATCGATATCCATATCGATATCCATATCGATATCCATATCGATATCCATATCGATATCGATATCCATATCGTTATCCATATCGATATCCATATCGATATCCATATCGATATCCATATCGATATCCATATCGATATCCATATCGATATCCATATCGATATCCATATCGATATCATATCATATCGATATCCATATCGATATCCATATCGATATCCATATCGATATCCATATCGATATCCATATCGATATCCATATCGATATCCATATCGATATCCATATCGATATCCATATCGATATCCATATCGATATACGATATATCTATCCATATCGTTATCCATATCGATATCCATATCGATATCCATATCGATATCCATATCGATATCCATATCGATATCCATATCGATATCCATATCGATATCCATATCGATATCCATATCGATATCCATATCGATATCCATATCGATATCCATATCGATATCCATATCGATATCCATATCGATATCCATATCGATATCCATATCGATATCCATATCGATATCCATATCGATATCCATATCGATATCCATATCCATATCGATATCCATATCGATATCCATATCGATATCCATATCGATATCCATATCGATATCCATATCGATATCCATATCGATATCCATATCGATATCCATATCGATATCCATATCGATATCCATATCGATATCCATATCGATATCCATATCGATGTCGAGATCGATATCCATATGGACATCCATATCGATATCCAAATCGATGTTTACATTGATATCCATATAGATATGCATAACGCTATCTATCTCAAAATCCACTTCGAAATCCACATCGATATCCATATCGATAACCATATCGATATCCATATCGATATCCATATCGATGTCGACAGCGATATCCATATCGATATCCATATCGATATCCAAACCAATGTCCACATTGATATTCATATAGATATACATATAGATATGCATATCGCTATCTATATCAAAATCCACTTCGAAATAAACATCGATATCCATATCGATAACCATATCGATATTCATATCGATATATATATCGATATTCATATCGATATATATATCGATATTCATATCGATATATATATCGATATCCATATCGGTATCCATATGGATATCCACATCGATTACTATATCGATTACCATAACGATAATCCCATCGATATACATAAGATTATACATAACATTATCCATATTGGCATCCATACCGATATCTATATCCATATCGGTATCCATATGGATATCCACATCGATTACTATATCGATTACCATATCGATAATCCCATCGATATACATAAGATTATCCAAATCGACATCCATAACATTATCCAAATCCATATCGATATCCATGTCGATATCCATATCGATATCCATATCGATATCCATATCGATATTCATAGCGATATCCATATCTATCCATATCGATATCCATATCCATATTGATATCCATATCCATATCGATATCCATATCGATATTCATCTCGATATCCAAATCGATATCCTTCTCCATATCCATATCGGGTTCCATATCGATATCCATAGAGATATATACATGGATATCCATATCGATTACTCTATCGATATTCATATCTATATACATAACATTACACAAATCGATATCCATATCTATATCCATATAGATGACCATATAGATATCCCTAAAGATATCCATATAGATATCCATATCGTTATCCAAATAGATATACATATAGATATGCATATCCCTATCCATATCAATATCGACATCGAAATCTATATCGATATCGATATCCAAATCGATATCCATATCGACATCCAAATCGATATCCATATGGATATCTGCATCGATATCCATATCGATATCCATATAGATATACATATCGATATCCATATCGATATCGATATCCATATCGATATCGATATCGATATCCATATCGATATCCATATCGATATCCATATCGATATCCATATCGATATCCATATCGATATCCATATCGATATCCATATCGATATCGATATCCATATCGATATCCATATCGATATCCATATCGATATCCATATCGATATCCATATCGATATCCATATCGATATCCATATCGATATCGATATCGATATCGATATCCATATCGATATCCATATCGATATCCATATCGATATCCATATCGATATCCATATCGATATCCATATCGATATCCATATCGATATCCATATCGATATCCATATCGATATCCATATCGATATCCATATCGATATCCATATCGATATCCATATCGATATCCATATCGATATCTATATCGATATCCATATCGATATCCATATCGATATCCATATCGATATCCATATCGATATCCATATCGATATCCATATCGATATCCATATCGATATCCATATCCATATCGATATCCATATCGATATCCATATCGATATCCATATCGATATCCATATCGATATCCATATCGATATCCAAATCGATATCCATATCGATATCCATATCGATATCAAAATCGATATCAAATCGATATCCATATCGATATCCATATCGATATCAAAATCGATATCCATATCGATATCCATATCGATCGATGTTTATATCGATATCCATATCGATATCCATATCGATATCCATATCGATATCCATATCGATATCCATATCGATATCCATATCGATATCCATATCGATAGCCATATCGATATCCATATTCATATTGATATCTATTTCGATATCCATATCGATATCCATATCGATATCCAAACCGATATCCATACCGATAGCCATACCGATATCCATATCGATATCCATATCGATATCCATATCGATATCTATTTCGATATCCATATCGATATCTATTTCGATATCCATATCGATATCCATTTCTTTATCCATATTGATATACATATAGATATCCATATCGATATCCATATTCATATCGATATCCATATCGATATCCATATCGATATCCATATCGATATCCATATCGATATCGATATCCATATCGATATCGATATCCATATCAAAATATATATCGATATCCATATCGATATCCATATCAAAATATATATCGATATCCATATCGATATCCATATCGATATCCATATCGATATCCATATCGATATCCATATCGATATCCATATCGATATCCAAATCGATATCCATATCGATATCCATATCGATATCGATATCCATATCGATATCCATATCGATATCAAAAACGATATCCATATCGATATCAATAACGATATCAATATCGATATCCATATCGATATCCATATCGATATCCAAATCGATATCCATATCGATATCCATATCGATAGCAAAATCAATATCCAAATCGATATCCATATCGATATCCATATCGATATCCATGTCGATGTTCATATCGATATCCATATCGATATCTATTTCGATATCGATATCCATATCGATATCCATATTCATATTGATATCTATTTCGATATCCATATCGATATCCATATTCATATTGATATCTATTTCGATATCCATATCGATATCCATATCGATATCCAAACCGATATCCATACCGATAGCCATACCGATATCCATATCGATATCCATATCGATATCCATATCGATATCCATATCGATATCCATATCGATATCCATATCGATATCCATATCGATATCCATATCGATATCCATATCGATATCCATATCGATATCCATATCGATATCCATATCGATATCCATATCGATATCGATATCGATATCCATATCGATATCCATATACGATATCCATATCGATATCCATATCGATATCCATATCGATATCCATATCGATATCCATATCGATATCCATATCGATATCCATATCGATATCCATATCGATATCCATATCGATATCCATATCGATATCCATATCGATATCCATATCGATATCCATATCGATATCCATATCGATATCCATATCGATATCCATATCGATATCCATATCGATATCCATATCGATATCCATATCGATATCCATATCGATATCCATATCGATATCCATATCGATATCCATATCGATATCCATATCGATATCCATATATCGATATCCATATCGATATCCATATCGATATCCATATCGATATCCATATCGATATCCATATCGATATCCATATCGATATCCATATCGATATCCATATCGATATCCATATCGATATCCATATCGATATCCATATCGATATCCATATCGATATCCATATCGATATATCGATATCCATATCGATATCCATATCGATATCCATATCGATATCCATATCGATATCCATATCGATATCCATATCGATATCCATATCGATATCGATATCCATATCGATATCCATATCGATATCCATATCGATATCCATATCGATATCCATATCGATATCCATATCGATATCCATATCGATATCCATATCGATATCCATATCGATATCGATATCCATATCCATATCGATATCCATATCGATATCCATATCGATATCCATATCGATATCCATATCGATATCCATATCGATATCGATATCCATATCGATATCCATATCGATATCCATATCGATATCCATATCGATATCCATATCGATATCCATATCGATATCCATATCGATATCCATATCGATATCCATATCGATATCCATATCGATATCCATATCGATATCCATATCGATATCCATATCGATATCCATATCGATATCCATATCGATATCCATATCGATATCCATATCGATATCCATATCGATATCCATATCGATATCGATATCCATATCGATATCCATATCGATATCCATATCGATATCCATATCGATATCCATATCGATATCCATATCGATATCCATATCGATATCCATATCGATATCCATATCGATATCCATATCGATATCCATATCGATATCCATATCGATATCCATATCGATATCCATATCGATATCCATATCGATATCCATATCGATATCCATATCGATATCGATATCATCGATATCCATATCGATATCCATATCGATATCCATATCGATATCCATATCCATATCGATATCCATATCGATATCCATATCGATATCCATATCGATATCCATATCGATATCAATATCCATATCCATATCGATATCGATATCGATATCCATATCGATATCCATATCGATATCCATATCGATATCCATATCGATATGATTCCATATCGATATCCATATCGATATCCATATCGATATCCATATCGATATCCATATCATATATCCATATCGATATCCATATCGATATTTCGATATCAATATCCATATCAATATCCGATATCCATATCGATATCCATATCGATATCCATATCGATATCCATATCGATATCCATATCGATATCCATATCGATATATCGATACCATATCGATATCCATATCGATATCCATATCGATATCCATATCGATATCCATATCGATATCCATATCGATATCCATATCGATATCCATATCGATATCCATATCGATATCCATATCGATATCCATATCGATATCCATATCGATATCCATATCGATATCCATATCGATATCATATCGATATCCATATCGATATCCATATCGATATCCATATCGATATCCATATCGATATCCATATCGATATCCATATCGATATCCATATCGATATCCATATCGATATCCATATCGATATCCATATCGATATCCATATCGATATCCATATCGATATCCATATCGATATCCATATCGATATCCATATCGATATCCATATCGATATCCATATCGATATCATCATATCGATATCCATATCGATATCCATATCGATATCCATATCGATATCCATATCGATATCCATATCGATATCCATATCGATATCCATATCGATATCCATATCGATATCCATATCGATATCCATATCGATATCCATATCGATATCCATATCGATATCCATATCGATATCCATATCGATATCCATATCGATATCGATATCCATATCGATATCCATATCGATATCCATATCGATATCCATATCGATATCCATATCGATATCGATATCGATATCGATATCGATATCGATATCGATATCGATATCCATATCGATATCCATATCGATATCCATATCGATATCCATATCGATATCCATATCGATATCCATATCGATATCCATATCGATATCCATATCGATATCCATATCGTTATCCATATCGATATCGATATCGATATCCATATCGATATCCATATCGTTATCCATATCGATATCCATATCGATATCCATATCGATATCAATATCGATCGATATCGAATAGATGATATCGATATCGATATCCATATCGATATTCATATCGATATCGATCGATATCCATATCGATATCCATATCGATATCCATATCGATATGCATATCAATATCCATATCGATATCCATATCGATATACATGATATCGATATCCATATCGATATCCATATCGATATCCATATCGTTATCCATATCGATATCGATATCGATATCCATATCGATATCCATATCGATCCATATCGATATACCATATCGATATCCATATCGATATCCATATCGATATATACATATCGATATCGATATCGATATCGATATCGATATCCAT
Source organism: Drosophila neocordata (assembly GCA_018903615.1). Lineage (NCBI taxonomy): Eukaryota > Metazoa > Arthropoda > Insecta > Diptera > Drosophilidae > Drosophila > Drosophila neocordata. Next base: position 2,961 of record JAEIGI010000360.1, on the reverse strand, counting down.
ATCGATATCCATATCGATATCCATATCGATATCCATATCGATATCCCGATATCCATATCGATATCAATATCGATATCGATATCGATATCAATATCGATATCCATATCGATATCCATATCGATATTCATATCGACATCGATATCCATATCGATATCCATATCGATATCCATATCGATATCCATATCGATATCCATATCGATATCCATATCGATATCCATATCGATATCCATATCGATATCCATATCGATATCCATATCGATATCGATATGGATATCCATATCGATATCCATATCGATATCCATATCGATATCCATATCGATATCCATATCGATATCCATATCGATATCCATATCGATATCCATATCGATATCCATATCGATATCCATATCGATATCCATATCGATATCCATATCGATATCCATATCCATATCGATATCCATATCGATATCCATATCGATATCCATATCGATATCGATATCCATATCGATATCCATATCGATATCCATATCGATATCCATATCGATATCCATATCGATATCCATTTCGATATCCATATCGATATCGATAACGATATCCATATCGATATCCATATCGATATCCATATCGATATCCATATCGATATCCATATCGATATCGATATCGATATCCATATCGATATCCATATCGATATCCATATCGATATCCATATCGATATCCATATCGATATCCATATCGATATCCATATCGATATCCATATCGATATCCATATCGATATCCATATCGATATCATATCCATATCGATATCCAATACGATATGCATATCGATATCCATATCGATATCCATATCGATATCGATATCCATATCGATATCCATATCGATATCAATATCGATATCCATATCGATATCCATATCGATATCCATATCGATATCCATATCGATATCCATATCGATATCCATATCCATATCGATATCCATATCGATATCCATATCGATATATCCATATCGATATCCATATCGATATCGATATCCTCGATATCCATATCGATATCCATATCGATATGCATATCGATATCCATATCGATATCGATATCGATATCCATATCGATATCCATATCGATATCCATATCGATATCGATATCGATATCCATATCGATATCCATATCGATATCCATATCGATATCCATATCGATATCAATATCGATATCATATCGATATCCATATCGATATCCATATCATCGATATCCATATCGATATCCATATCGATATCCATATCGATATCGATATCGATATCCATGGATATCGATATCCATATCGATATCCATATCGATATAATCGATATCAATGATATCGATATCGATATCGATATCGATATCCATATCGATATCCTTATCGATATCCATATCGATATCCATATCGATATCCATATCGATATCCATATCGATATCCATATCGATATCCATATCGATATCCATATCGATATCCATATCGATATCCATATCGATATCCATATCGATATCCATATCGATATCCATATCGATATCCATATCGATATCCATATCGATATCCATATCGATATCCATATCGATATCCATATCGATATCCATATCGATATCCGTATCGATATCCATATCGATATCCATATCGATATCCATATCGATATCCATATCGATATCCATATCGATATCCATATCGATATCCATATCGATATCCATATCGATATCCATATCGATATCCATATCGATATCCATATCGATATCCATATCGATATCCATATCGATATCCATATCGATATCCATATCGATATCCGTATCGATATCCATATCGATATCCATATCGATATCCATATCGATATCCATATCGATATCCATATCGATATCCATATCGATATCCATATCGATATCCATATCGATATCCATATCGATAGCCATATCGATAGCCATATCGATATCCATATCGATATCCATATCGATATCCATATCGATATGGATATCGATATCCATATCGATATCCATATCGATATCCATATCGATATCCATATCGATATCCATATCGATATCCATATCGATATCCATATCGATATCCATATCGATATCCATATCGATATCCATATCGATATCCATATCGATATCAATAACGATATCGATATCCATATCGATATCCATATCGATATCCATATCGATATCCATATCGATATCAATATCGATATCCATATCGATATCCATATCGATATCCATATCGATATCCATATCGATATCCATATCGATATCCTTATCGACATATCATATCGATATCCATATCGATATCCATATCGATATCAATATCGATATCCATATCGATATCCATATCGATATCCATATCGGTATCAATATCGATATCCATATCGATATCCATATCGATATCCATATCGATATCCATATCGATATCCATATCGATATCCATATCGATATCCATATCGATATCCATATCGATATCCATATCGATATCCATATCGATATCCATATCGATATCCATATCGATATCCATATCGATATCAATATCGATATCCATATCGATATCCATATCGATATCCATATCGATATCCATATCGATATCCATATCGATATCCATATCGATATCCAAATCGATATCCATATCGATATCCATATCGATATCGATATCCATATCGATATCCATATCGATATCAATATCGATATCCATATCGATATCCATATCGATATCCATATCGATATCAATATCGATATCCATATCGATATCCATATCGATATCCATATCGATATCCATATCGATATCCATTATCGATATCCATATCGATGTTCATATCGATATCCATATCCATATCGATATCTATATCGATAGCGATATCCATATCCATATCGATATCAACATCGATAGCCATACCGATATCCATATCGATATCATATCGATATCCATATTCATATTGATATCGATTTCGATATCCATATCGATATCCATATTGATAT
>JAEIGI010000335.1:0-14901 GCA_018903615.1 Drosophila neocordata | reverse complement strand
TATAGATATCGTATAGATATCGATATGAATATCGGCTATGAATATCGGCTATCGAGATATCGATATGGATATCGGCATATGAATATCGTATGGATATCGATATGAATATCAACAGATATCGATATGAATATCGTATATGGATGCTCGATATGAATATCGACCAAAGGATATCGTGTGAATATCGTAGGGATATCTTTCGGTATGAATATCGATATGAATATCGATGTCGGCTATGAATATCGTGTCGCTATGAATATCGATATCGATATGAATATCGTTGTCTATATGGACCATCGTATGGATATCGGCTATGAATATCAACTATGAATATCGGCTATAGATATCGGTATATGAATATCGATATGAACGTATTATATGGATATCGATATAGTTATCGATATGAATATCGATATGAATATCGCTATTATTGATATCGACGCCCGGATTTCGTATATCGATATGGATATCGATATGGATATCGACGTAATGATATCGGTATGAATATCGTATATCCATATCGATATGGATATCGATATGGATATCGCTATGATATATCGGTATGGATATCGCTATAGATATCCATCTGGATATCGATATATGTATATCGGCTATGGATATCAATATGAATATAGATATAAGATATCAATATGAATTATCGATATGGATATCCAATATGAATATCGACAACAGATATCGATATGAGATATCGTAAGAGATATCGCTATGAATATCTGTAAGGATACCGATATGGATATCGATATGGATATCGATATGGATATCGATATGGATATCGATATGGATATCGATATGGATATCGATAAGGATCTTATCGTATATGAATATCGATATAGATATCGATCGATATGGATATCGATATGGATATCGATATGGATATCAATATGGATATCGATATGGATATCAATATGGATACTCGATATAGCGGATATCGATCGTCGATATGGGATATGGATATCGATATGGATATCGACGATATGGGATATCGTATGGATATCGATATGAATACCGATATGGATATCGGTATGGATATCGACTATGGATATCGGCATGGATATCGATATGGATGACGACTATGGATATCGATATCTGATCGATATGAATCTTGATATGGATATCGATATGGATATCGATAGGGCTATCGATGTGGATATCGATAGGGATATCGATATGGATATCGATATGGATATCGATGGTATCGATATGGATGTCGATGTCGATATGGATAACTAGATGTCCATATGGATATCGATATGGATATCAAAGATATGGTGAATTTTGATATGAATGTATCGATATGGATATCGCATATGGATATCGATATGGATATCGATAAGGATATCGATCATGGATATCTATGGATGTCGATATGAATATCGATATGGATATCGATATGGATATCGATATGAATATCGATATGAATATCGAAATCGATATGGATCTGGAAATGGATATCGATATGAATATCGATATATTGATATCGATATGGATATCGATATAGATATCGATATGGATATCGATATGGATATCGATAATGATATCGATATGGATATCGATATATGATATCGATTTGGATATCGATATGGATATCCATATGGATATCAATATGGATATAGATATGGATATCGATATGGATATCGATATGCATATCAATATGGATATCGAATATGGATATCGATATGGATATCGATATGGATATCGATATGGATATCGATATGCATATCGATATGATATCGATATGATATCGATATGGATATCGATATGGATATCGATATAGATATCGATATCGATATCGATATGATGATATCGATATGGATATCGATATGGATATCGATATGGATATCAATATGGATATCGATATGGATATCGATATCGATATGGATATCGATATGGATATCGATATGGATATCGATATGGATATCGATATCGATATGGATATCGATATTCATATCGATATGGATATCGATATGGATATCGATATGGATATCGATATGAATATCGAAATCAATATGATATGGATATCGATATGGATATCGATATGAATATCGATATGGATATCGATATGGATATCGATATGGATATCGATATGGATATCGATATGGATATCGATATGGATATCGATATGGATATCGATATGGATATCGATATGGATATCAATATGGATATCGATATGGATATCGATATGGATATCGATATGGATATCGATATGGATATCGATATGGATATCGATATGGATATCGATATGGATATCGATATGGATATCGATATGGATATCGATATGGATATCAATATGGATATCGATATGGATATCGATATGGATATCGATATGGATATCGATATGGATATCGATATGGATATCGATATGGATATCGATATGGATATCGATATGGATATCGATATCGATATGGATATCGATATAGATATCGATTTGGATATCGACTATGGATATCCATATGGATATCGATATAGATATCGATATCGATATGGATATCGATATGGATATCGATATGGATATCGATATGGATATCGATATGGATATCGATATGGATATCGATATGGATATCGATATGGATATCGATATCGATATGATATCGATATGGATATCGATATGGATATCGATATGGATATCGATATGGATATCGATATCGATATATCGATATGATATGATATCGATATGGATATCGATATATCGATATGGATATCGATATGGATATCGATATGGATATCGATATGGATATCGATATGGATATCGATATGGATATCGATATGGATATCGATATGGATATCGATATGGATATCGATATGGATATCGATATGATATCGATATGGATATCGATATGGATATCGATATGATAACGATATGGATATCGATATGGATATCGATATGGATATCGATATGGATATCGATATGGATATCGATATGGATATCGATATGGATATCGATATGTATATCGATATGGATATCGATATGGATATATCGATATGGATATCGATATGGATATCGATATGGATATCGATATGGATATCGATATGGATATCGATATGGATATCGATAATGGATATCGATATGGATATCGATATGGATATCGATATGGATATCGATATTGATATCGATTTGGATATCGATATGGATATATGGATATCGATATGGATATCGATATCGATATTGATATCGATATGGATATCGATATGGATATCGATATGGATATCGATATGATATCGATATGGATATCGATATGGATATCGATATGGATATCGATATGGATATCGATATGGATATCGATATGGATATCGATGTCGATATCGATATGGATATCGATATGGATATCGATATGGATATCGATATGGATAAAAAGATATCGATATATCGATATGGATATCGAAATAGGATATCGATATGAATATCGATATGGATATCGATATGGATATCGATATGGATATCGATATGGATATCGATATGGAATATCGATATGGATATATGATATGGATATCGATATGGATATCGATATGGATTTCGATATGGATATCGATATGGATATCGATATGGATATCGATATCGATATGGATATCGATATGGATATCGATATGGATATCGATATGGATATCGATATGGATATCGATATGGATATCGATATGGATATCGATATGGATATCGATATCGATATGGATATCGATATGGATATCGATATGGATACCGATATGGATATCGATATGGATATCGATATGGATATCGATATGGATATCGATATGGATATCGATATGGATATCGATATGGATATCGATATGGATATCGATATGGATATCGATATGGATATCGATATGGATATCGATATGGATACCGATATGGATATCGATATGGATATCGATATGGATATCGATATGGATATCGATATGGATATCGATATGGATATCGATATGGATATCGATATGGATATCGATATGGATATCGATATGGATATCGATATGGATATCGATATGGATATCGATATGGATATCGATATGGATATCGATATGGATATCGATATGGATATCGATATAGATATCGATATGGATATCGATATGGATATCGATATGGATATCAATATGGATATCGATATGGATATCGATATGGATATCAATATGGATATCGATATGGATATCGATATGGATATCGATGTGATATCGATGTCTATATGGATATCGATATGGATATCGATATGGATATCGATATGGATATCGATATGGATATCGATATGGATATCGATATGGATATCGATATGGATATCGATATGGATATCGATAAGGATATCGATATGGATATCGATATGGATATCGATATGGATATCGATATGGATATCGATAAGGATATCGATTTGGATATCGATATGGATATCGATATGGATATCGATATGGATATCGATATGGATATCGATATGGATATCGATATGGATATCGATATGGATATCGATATGGATATCGATATGGATATCGATATGGATATCGATATGGATATCGATATGGATATCGATATGGATATCGATATGGATATCAATATGGATATCGATATGGATATCGATATGGATATCGATATGGATATCGATAGGGATATCGATGTGGATATCGATAGGATATCGATATGGATATCGATATGGATATCGATGTCGATATGGATATCGATGTCGATATGGATATCGATGTCGATATGGATATCGATGTGGTTCTATATGGATATCGATATGGATATCGATATGGATATCAATATGGATATCGATATGGATATCGATATGGATATCGATATGGATATCAATATGGATATCGATATGGATACCGATATGGATATCGATATGGATATCGATATGAATATCGAAATCGATATGGATCTTGAAATGGATATTGATATGAATATCGATATTGATATCGATATGGATATCGATATATATATCGATATGGATATCGATATGGATATCGATAATGATATCGATATGGATATCGATATAGATATCGATTTGGATATCGATATGGATATCGATATGGATATCAATATGGATATAGATATGGATATCAATATGGATATCGATATGGATATCAATATGGATATCGATATGGATATCGATATGGATATCGATAAGGATATCGATATGGATATCGATATGGATACCGATATGGATATCGATATTGATATCGATATGGATATCGATATAGATATCGATATGGATATCGATATGGATATCGATAATGATATCGATATGGATATCGATATAGATATCGATATGGATATCAATATGGGATATCAATATGGATATCGATATGGATATCGATATGGATATCGATATGGATATCAATATGGATATCGATATGGATATCGATATGGATATCGATATGGATATCGATATGGATATCGATATGAATATCGAAATCAATATGGATCTTGAAATGGATATCGATATGAATATCGATATTGATATCGATATGGATATCGATATAGATATCGATATGGATATCGATATGGATATCGATAATGATATCGATATGGATATCGATATAGATATCGATTTGGATATCGATATGGATATCCATATGGATATCAATATGGATATCGATATGGATATCGATATGGATATCGATATGGATATCGATATGGATATCGATATGGATATCGATATGGATATCGATATGGATATCGATATGGATATGGATATCGATATTGATATCGATATGGATATGGATATCGATATTGATATCGATATGGATATCGATATGGATATCGATAGGGATATCGATGTGGATATCGATAGGGATATCGATATGGATATCGATATGGATATCGATATGGATATCGATATGGATATCGATATGGATATCGATATGGATATCGATATGGAGTTCGATATGGATATCGATATTTATATGGATATCGATATGGATATCTATATGTATATCGATATGGATAAAGAAATGGATATCGATATGGATATCGAAATAGATATCGATATGAATATCGATATGGATATCGATATGAATATCGATATGGATATCGATATGGATATCGATATGGATATCGATATGGATATCGATATGGATATCGATATGGATATCGATATGGATATCGATATGGATATCGATATCGATATGGATTTCGATATCGATATGGATATCGATATGGATATCGATATCGATATGGATATCGATATGGATATCGATATGGATATCGATATGGATATCGATATGGATATCGATATGGATATCGATATGGATATCGATATGGATACCGATATGGATATCGATATGGATATCGATATGGATATCGATATGGATATCGATATGGATATCGATATGGATATCGTTATGGATATCGATATGGATATCGATATGGATTTCGATGTCGATATGGATATCAATATGGATATCGATGTCGATATGGATATCGATATGGATATCGATATGGATATCGATATGGATATCGATATGGATATCGATATGGATATCGATATGGATATCGATATGGATATCGATATAGATATCGATATGGATATCGATATGGATATCGATATGGATACCGATATGGATATCGATATGGATATCGATATGGATATCGATATGGATATCGATATGGATATCGATATGGATATCGATATGGATATCGATATGGATATCGATATAGATACCGATATGGATATCGATATGGATATCGATATGGATACCGATATGGATATCGATATGGATATCGATATGGATATCGATATGGATATCGATATGGATATCGATATGGATATCGATATGGATATCGATGTGGATATCGATATGGATATCTATATGGATATCGATATTGAGATCGATATGGATACCGATATGGATATCGATATGGATATCGATATGGACATCGATATAGATATCGATATGGATATCAATATAGATATCGATATGGATATCAATATGGATAACGATATGGATATCGATATGGATATCAATATTGATATCGATATGGATATCGATATGGATATCGATGTGGATATCGATGTCTATATGGATATCGATATGGATATCGATATGGATATCGATATAGATATCGATATGCATATGGATATGGATATCGATATGGATATCGATATAGATATCGATATGGATATCGATAAGGATATCGATATGGATATCGATATGGATATCGATATGGATATCGATATGGATATCGATATGGATATCAATTTGGATATCGATTTGGATATCGATATGGATATCGATGTCGATATGGATATGGATATCGATATGGATATCGATATGGATATCGATATGGATATCGATATGGATATCGATATGGATATCGATATGGATATCGATATGGATATCGATATGGATATCGATATGGATATCGATATGGATATCAATATGGATATCGATATGGATATCGATATGGATATCGATATGGATATCGATAGGGATATCGATGTGGATATCGATAGGGATATCGATATGGATATCGATATGGATATCGATGTCGATATGGATATCGATGTCGATATGGATATCGATGTCGATATGGATATCGATGTCTATATGGATATCGATATGGATATCGATATGGATATCAATATGGATATCGATATGGATATCGATATGGATATCGATATGGATATCAATATGGATATCGATATGGATACCGATATGGATATCGATATGGATATCGATATGAATATCGAAATCGATATGGATCTTGAAATGGATATTGATATGAATATCGATATTGATATCGATATGGATATCGATATATATATCGATATGGATATCGATATGGATATCGATAATGATATCGATATGGATATCGATATAGATATCGATTTGGATATCGATATGGATATCGATATGGATATCAATATGGATATAGATATGGATATCAATATGGATATCGATATGGATATCAATATGGATATCGATATGGATATCGATATGGATATCGATAAGGATATCGATATGGATATCGATATGGATACCGATATGGATATCGATATTGATATCGATATGGATATCGATATAGATATCGATATGGATATCGATATGGATATCGATAATGATATCGATATGGATATCGATATAGATATCGATATGGATATCAATATGGATATCAATATGGATATCGATATGGATATCGATATGGATATCGATATGGATATCAATATGGATATCGATATGGATATCGATATGGATATCGATATGGATATCGATATGGATATCGATATGAATATCGAAATCAATATGGATCTTGAAATGGATATCGATATGAATATCGATATTGATATCGATATGGATATCGATATAGATATCGATATGGATATCGATATGGATATCGATAATGATATCGATATGGATATCGATATAGATATCGATTTGGATATCGATATGGATATCCATATGGATATCAATATGGATATAGATATGGATATCGATATGGATATCGATATGGATATCAATTTGGATATCGATTTGGATATCGATATGGATATCGATGTCGATATGGATATGGATATCGATATTGATATCGATATGGATATGGATATCGATATTGATATCGTTATTGATATCGATATGGAAATCGATAGGGATATCGATGTGGATATCGATAGGGATATCGATATGGATATCGATATGGATATCGATATGGATATCGATATGGATATCGATATGGATATCGATATGGATATCGATATGTAGTTCGATATGGATATCGATATTTATATGGATATCGATATGGATATCTATATGTATATCGATATGGATAAAGAAATGGATATCGATATGGATATCGAAATAGATATCGATATGAATATCGATATGGATATCGATATGAATATCGATATGGATATCGATATGGATATCGATATGGATATCGATATGGATATCGATATGGATATCGATATGGATATCGATATGGATATCGATATGGATATCGATATCGATATGGATTTCGATGTCGATATGGATATCGATATGGATATCGATGTCGATATGGATATCGATATGGATATCGATATGGATATCGATATGGATATCGATATGGATATCGATATGGATATCGATATGGATATCGATATGGATATCGATATGGATATCGATATGGATATCGATATGGATATCGATATGGATATCGATATGGATATCGATATGGATATCGATATGGATATCGATATGGATATCGATATGGATATCGATATGGATATCGATATGGATATCGATATGGATATCGATATGGATATCGATATGGATATCGATATGGATATCGATATGGATATCGATATGGATATCGATATGGATATCGATATAGATATCGATATGGATATCGATATGGATATCGATATGGATATCGATATGGATACCGATATGGATATCGATATGGATATCGATATGGATATCAATATGGATATCGATATGGATATCGATATCGAAATAGATATCGATATGGATATCGATATGAACATCGATATGGATATCGATATGGATATCGATGTCGATATGGATATCGATATGGATATCGATATGGATATCGATTTGGATATCGATATGGATATCGATTTGGATATCGATATGGATATCGATGTCGATATGGATATGGATATCGATATTGATATCGTTATTCATATCGATATGAATATCGAAATCGATATGGATCTTGAAATGGATATCGATATGAATATCGATATTGATATCGATATGGATATCGATATATATATCGATATGGATATCGATATGGATATCGATATAGATATCGATATGGATATCGATATAGATATCGATATGGATATCGATATTGATATCGATATGGATATCGATGATATGGATATCGATATGGATATCGATATGGATATCGATATGGATATCGATATGGATATCGATATGGATATCGATATGGATATCGATATGGATATCGATATGGATATCGATATGGATATCGATATGCATATCGATATGGATATCGATATGGATATCGATATGGATATCGATATGGATATCGATATAGAGATCGATTTCGATATCGATATGGATATCGATATGGATATCGATATGGATATCGATATGCATATGGATATCGATATGGATATCGGTATGGATATCGATATGGATATCGATATGGATTTCGATATCGAAATAGATATCGATATGGATATGGATATCGATATGAACATCGATATGGATATCGATATGGATATCGATATGGATATCGATATGGATATCGATATGGATATCGATATGGATATCGATATGGATATCGATATGGATATCGATATGGATATCGATAGAATCGATATGGATATCGATATGGATATCGATATGGATATCGATATGGATATCGATATAGATATCGATATGAATATCGATATGGATATCGATATGGATATCGATATCGATATGGATATCGATATGGATATCGATGTCGATATGGATATCGATATGGATATCGATATGGATATCGATTTGGATATCGATATGGATATCGATGTCGATATGGATATCGTTATTGATATCAATATGGATATAAGGATATCGATGTGGATATCGATATCGATATGGATATCAATATGGATATCGATATGGATATCAATATGGATATCGATATGGATATCGATATGGATATCGATATGGATATCGATATGGATATCGATATGGATATCGATATGGATATCGATATGGATATCGATATGGATATCGATATGGATATCGATATGGATATCGATATGGATATCGATATGGATATCGATAGATATTGATATCTATATCGATATGGATATCGATATGGATACCGATATGGATATCGATATGGATATCAATATGGATATCGATATGGATATCGAAATAGATATCGATATGCATATGGATATGGATATCGATATGGATATCGATATGGATATCGATATGGATATCGATATGGATATCGATATGGATATCGATATGGATATCGATATGGATATCGATATGGATATCGATATGGATATCGATATGGATATCGATATGGATATCGATATGGATATCGATATGGATATCGATATGGATATCGATATGGATATCGATATGGATATCGATATGGATATCGATATGGATATCGATATGGATATCGACATGGATATTGATATGGATATCGATATGGATATCGATATAGATATCGATATGGATATCGATATGGATATCGATATGGATATCGATATGGATATCGATATGGATATCGATATGGATATCGATAGATATCGATATGGATATCGATATGGATATCGATATGGATATCGATATGGATATCGATATGGATATCGATATGGATATCGATATGGATATCGATATGGATATCGATATGGATATCGATAGATATTGATATCTATATCGATATGGATATCGATATGGATACCGATATGGATATCGATATGGATATCAATATGGATATCGATATGGATATCGAAATAGATATCGATATGCATGGATATGATATGGATATCGATATGGATATCGATATGGTATCGATATGGATATCGATATGGATATCGATATGGATATCGATATGGATATCGATATGGATATCGATATGGATATCGATATGGATATCGATATGGATATCGATATCGATATGGATATCGATATCGATATGGATATCGATATGGATATCGATATGGATATCGATATGGGATATCGATATGGATATCGATGTATATGGATATCGATATGGATATCGATATGGATATCGATATGGATATCGATATGGATATCGATATAGATATCGATATGGATATCGATATGGATATCGATATCGATATCGATATGGATATCGATATGGATATCGATATGGATATCGATATGGATATCGATATGGATATCGATATGGATATCGATATGGATATCGATATGGATATCGATATGGATATCGATATCGATATCGATATCGATATCGATATGGATATCGATATGGATATCGATATGGATATCGATTTGGATATCGATATGGATATCGATATCGATATCGATATGGATATCGATATGATATCGATATGGATATCGATAGGGATATCGATATGGATATCGATAGCGATATCGATATCCATATCGATATCCATATCGATATCCATATCGATATCCATATCGATATCCATATCGATATGGATATCGATATGCATATCGATATGGATATCGATATGGATATCGATATGGATATCGATATCGATATCGATATCGATATCGATATCGATATCGATATCGATATCGATATCGATATCGATATCGATATCGATATCGATATCGATATCGATATCCATATCGATATCGATATCGATATCAATATCCATATCGATATCGATATTCATATCGATATCGATATCGATATCGATATCGATATCCATATCGATATCGATATCGATATCGATATCGATATCGATATCGATATCGATATCCATATCGATATCGATATCGATATCGATATCGATATCGATATCGATATCGATATGGATATCCATATCGATATCGATATCGATATCCGATATCCATATCGATATCGATATCGATATCCATATCGATATCGATATCGATATCATATCGATATCGATATCGATATCGATATCGATATCCATATCGATATCCATATCGATGTCCATATCGATATCGATATCGATATCCATATCGATATGATATCGATATCGATATCGATATCCATATCGATATCCATATCGATATCCATATCGATATCGATATCGATATGCATATCGATATCGATATCGATATCGATATCGATATGATATCGATTCCACATCGATATCCATATCGATATCGATATCGATATCGATATCGATATCGATATCGATATCGATATCGATATGCATATCGATATGATATCGATATCCATATCGATATCCATATCGATATCCATATGGATATCCATATCGATATCCATATCGATAACCATATGGGCTCTCGATATCGATATCGATACCGATATCGATATCGATATCCATATGGATATCGATATCCATATCGATATGCATATCCATATGGATATCGATATGGATATCATATCGATATCCATATCGGATATCGATATGGATATCCATATGGATATCGATATGGATATCGATATCATATCGATATGGCTATCGATATGGATATCGATATGATATCGATATCATATCGATATGATATCGATATGGATATCCATATGGATATCCATATCGATATCCATATCGATATCAATATCGATATCGTATCGATATCGATATGGATATCGATATCGATATCGATATCGATATCGATATGGATATCCATATCGATATCGATATGGATATCCATATCGATATCCGCTATCGATATCCATATCGATATCCATATCGATATCATATGGATATCGATATCATATCCATATGGATATCCATATGATATCCATATGGTATCGATATCGATATCGATATCATATCGATATGGATGTCCATATCGATATCGATATCGATATCCATATCGATATCGATATGGATATCGATATCGATATCGATATCAATATCGATATGGATATCCATATCGATATCCATATGATATCGATATCGATATCGATATGGATATCGATATCGATATCCATATCGATATCCATATGGATATCCATATGGATATCCATATCGTATCCATATCGATATCCGATATGATATCCATATCGATATCGATATCGATATCGATATCGATATCCATATGGATATCGATATCGATATCGATATCGATATCGATATCGATATCGATATTCATATCGATATCATATCGGTATTGATATCGATATTGATATCGATATGGACATCGATATCTATCGATATCGGTATATAGGATATCGACAAGGATATCGGTATGGGCATCGATAACGATATCGATATGGAAATCGATATGGATATCGACTATGGATATCGATATGGATTTCGATAAAGATATCGACTATGAATATCGATATGGATATCGATATAAATACTCGATTTGATATCGATATGGATATCGATATGGGCATCGAAATAGACATCGATAGAATATCGATATGGATATCGATATGAATATCGAAATAGGCACCGATATCGACATGGATATCGATATGGATATCGATTTGGATCTCGGTATGGATATCGTAAAAATATGAATATCGATATGGATTCTCGATATGAAAATAGATAGCAGATATGGATATGGCTATCGATAAAAATATCGATATGGATATCAATATGGATATCGATTCTAATGGATATCGAATATGGATATCGTATGTCAATATGGATATCGATGTCGACTATGGATATCGATGCGGATACCGACTATGGATATCCAATATGGATATCGATAAGGATATCGATATGGATATCGATATAAGGATATCGATATGGATATCGATATAGATATCGATTTGGATATCGATATGGTATCTGATATCGTATATGGATATCGAAATGGATATCGATGCAATGGATATCGATAAGGCTATTGATATGGATATCGATATGGATATCGACTATGGATTCCGACTATCGAAAAAGATATCGATATGGATATGGATATCGAATAAGGATATGGAAATCGATATGGATATGGACTATGGATATGGATATGGATAGCGAAATGGATATCGTATATGGATATCGATATGAATATCGATATGGATATCGGCTATGAATATATCGATATGAATATCGGCTATGGATATATTATGAATATCGGCTATGAATATCGGCTCATGAATATCGTATGAATATCGGCTATATGAATATCGTATGAATGTACGACATGAATATTGAAATATGAATATCGTATGGATATCGTATATGAAATATCGTATGAATATCGTATATGAATATCGATATAGGTATCGGCTATGAATATCGATATGAATATCGATATGAATAAGATATGATATCGTATAGATATCGA
>JAEIGI010000355.1:0-12862 GCA_018903615.1 Drosophila neocordata | reverse complement strand
ATATCGATATGGATATCGATATGGATATCGATATGGATATCGAATATCGATATCGATATGGATATCGATATGGATATCGATATCGATATCGATATGGATATCGATATGGATATCGATATGGATATCGATATGGATATCGATATGGATATCGATATGGATATCGATATGGATATCGATATCGATATGGATATCGATATGGATATCGATATGGATATCGATATGGATATCGATATGGATATCGATATGGATATCGATATGGATATCGATATGGATATCGATATGGATATCGATATGGATATCGATATGGATATCGATATGGATATCGATATGGATATCGATATGGATATCGATATGGATATCGATATGGATATCGATATGGATATCGATATGGATATCGATATGGATATCGATATGGATATCGATATGGATATCGATATGGATATCGATATGGATATCGATATGGATATCGATATGGATATCGATATGGATATCGATATGGATATCGATATGGATATCGATATGGATATCGATATGGATATCGATATGGATATCGATATGGATATCGATATGGATATCGATATGGATATCGATATGGATATCGATATGGATATCGATATGGATATCGATATGGATATCGATATGGATATCGATATGGATATCGATATGGATATCGATATGGATATCGATATGGATATCGATATGGATATCGATATGGATATCGATATGGATATCGATATGGATATCGATATGGATATCGATATGGATATCGATATGGATATCGATATGGATATCGATATGGATATCGATATGGATATCGATATGGATATCGATATGGATATCGATATGGATATCGATATGGATATCGATATGGATATCGATATGGATATCGATATGGATATCGATATGGATATCGATATGGATATCGATATGGATATCGATATGGATATCGATATGGATATCGATATGGATATCGATATGGATATCGATATGGATATCGATATGGATATCGATATGGATATCGATATGGATATCGATATGGATATCGATATGGATATCGATATGGATATCGATATGGATATCGATATGGATATCGATATGGATATCGATATGGATATCGATATGGATATCGATATCGATATGGATATCGATATGGATATCGATATGGATATCGATATGGATATCGATATGGATATCGATATGGATATCGATATGGATATCGATATGGATATCGATATGGATATCGATATGGATATCGATATGGATATCGATATGGATATCGATATGGATATCGATATGGATATCGATATGGATATCGATATGGATATCGATATGGATATCGATATGGATATCGATATGGATATCGATATGGATATCGATATGGATATCGAATAT
Organism: Drosophila neocordata; assembly: GCA_018903615.1. Classification (NCBI taxonomy): domain Eukaryota; kingdom Metazoa; phylum Arthropoda; class Insecta; order Diptera; family Drosophilidae; genus Drosophila; species Drosophila neocordata. Next base: position 11,470 of record JAEIGI010000355.1, on the reverse strand, counting down.
GGATATCGATATGGATATCGATATGGATATCGATATGGATATCGATATGGATATCGATATGGATATCGATATGGATATCGATATGGATATCGATATGGATATCGATATGGATATCGATATGGATATCGATATGGATATCGATATGGATATCGATATCGATATGGATATCGATATGGATATCGATATGGATATCGATATGGATATCGATATGGATATCGATATGGATATCGATATGGATATCGATATGGATATCGATATGGATATCGATATGGATATCGATATGGATATCGATATGGATATCGATATGGATATCGATATGGATATCGATATGGATATCGATATGGATATCGATGTCGATATGGATATCGATATGGATATCGATATGGATATCGATATGGATATCGATATGGATATCGATATGGATATCGATATGGATATCGATATGGATATCGATATGGATATCGATATGGATATCGATATGGATATCGATATGGATATCGATATGGATATCGATATGGATATCGATATGGATATCGATATGGATATCGATATGGATATCGATATGGATATCGATATGGATATCGATATGGATATCGATATGGATATCGATATGGATATCGATATGGATATCGATATGGATATCGATATGGATATCGATATGGATATCGATATGGATATCGATATGGATATCGATATGGATATCGATATGGATATCGATATGGATATCGATATGGATATCGATATGGATATCGATATGGATATCGATATGGATATGGATATCGATATGGATATCGATATGGATATCGATATGGATATCGATATGGATATCGATATGGATATCGATATGGATATCGATATGGATATCGATATGGATATCGATATGGATATCGATATGGATATCGATATGGATATCGATATGGATATCGATATGGATATCGATATGGATATCGATATGGATATCGATATGGATATCGATATGGATATCGATATGGATATCGATATGGATATCGATATGGATATCGATATGGATATCGATATGGATATCGATATGGATATCGATATGGATATCGATATGGATATCGATATGGATATCGATATGGATATCGATATGGATATCGATATGGATATCGATATGGATATCGATATGGATATCGATATGGATATCGATATGGATATCGATATGGATATCGATATGGATATCGATATGGATATCGATATGGATATCGATATGGATATCGATATGGATATCGATATGGATATCGATATGGATATCGATATGGATATCGATATGGATATCGATATGGATATCGATATGGATATCGATATGGATATCGATATGGATATCGATATGGATATCGATATGGATATCGATATGGATATCGATATGGATATCGATATGGATATCGATATCGATATCGATATGGATATCGATATGGATATCGATATGGATATCGATATGGATATCGATATGGATATCGATATGGATATCGATATGGATATCGATATGGATATCGATATGGATATCGATATGGATATCGATATGGATATCGATATGGATATCGATATGGATATCGATATGGATATCGATATGGATATCGATATCGATATGGATATCGATATGGATATCGATATGGATATCGATATGGATATCGATATGGATATCGATATGGATATCGATATGGATATCGATATGGATATCGATATGGATATCGATATGGATATCGATATGGATATCGATATGGATATCGATATGGATATCGATATGGATATCGATATGGATATCGATATGGATATCGATATGGATATCGATATGGATATCGATATGGATATCGATATGGATATCGATATGGATATCGATATGGATATCGATATGGATATCGATATGGATATCGATATGGATATCGATATGGATATCGATATGGATATCGATATGGATATCGATATGGATATCGATATGGATATCGATATGGATATCGATATGGATATCGATATGGATATCGATATGGATATCGATATGGATATCGATATGGATATCGATATGGATATCGATATGGATATCGATATGGATATCGATATGGATATCGATATGGATATCGATATGGATATCGATGATATCGATATGGATATCGATATGGATATCCGATATGGATATCGATATGGATATCGATATGGATACCGATATGGATATCGATATGGATATCGATATGGACATCGATATAGATATCGATATGGATATCAATATGGATATCGATATGGATATCGATATCGATATGGATATCGATATTGATATCGATATGGATATCGATATGGATATCGATATCGATATGGATATCGAATATGGATATCGATATAGATATCGATATGGATATCGATGTGGATATCGATGTCTATATGGATATCGATATGGATATCGATATGGATATCGATATGGATATCGATATGGATATCGATTTGGATATCGATATGGATATCGATGTCGATATCGATATGGATATCGATATGGATATCGATATGGATATCGATATGGATATCGATATGGATATCGATATGGATATCGATATGGATATCGATATGGATATCGATATGGATATCGATATGGATATCGATATGGATATCGATATGGATATCGATATGGATATCGATATGGATATCGATATGGATATCGATATGGATATCGATATGGATATCGATATGGATATCGATATGGATATCGATATGGATATCGATATGGATATCGATATGGATATCGATATGGATATCGATATGGATATCGATATGGATATCGATATGGATATCGATATGGATATCGATATGGATATCGATATGGATATCGATATGGATATCGATATGGATATCGATATCGATATGGATATCGATATGGATATCGATATGGATATCGATATGGATATCGATATGGATATCGATATGGATATCGATATGGATATCGATATGGATATCGATATGGATATCGATATGGATATCGATATGGATATCGATATGGATATCGATATGGATATCGATATGGATATCGATATGGATATCGATATGGATATCGATATAGATATCGATATGGATATCGATATGGATATCAATATGGATATCGATATGGATATCGATATTGATATCGATATGGATACCGATATGGATATCGATATGGATATCGATATGGACATCGATATAGATATCGATATGGATATCAATATGGATATCGATATGGTTATCGATATGGATATCAATATTGATATCGATATGGATATCGATATGGATATCGATATGGATATCGATATGGATATCGATATGGATATCAATAAGGATATCGATATAGATATCGATATGGATATCGATGTGGATATCGATGTCTATATGGATATCGATATGGATATCGATATGGATATCAATTTGGATATCGATTTGGATATCGATATGGATATCGATGTGGATATCGATGTCTATATGGATACCGATATGGATATCGATATGGATATCGATATGGATATCAATTTGGATATCGATTTGGATATCGATATGGATATCGATATGGATATCGATATGGATATCGATATGGATATCGATATGGATATCGATATGGATATCGATATGGATATCGATATTGATATCGATATGGATATCGATGATATGATATCGTTATTGATATCGATATGGATATCGATATGTATATCGATATGGATATCGGTATGGATATCGATATGGATATCGATATGGATATCGATATGGATATCGATATGGATATCGATATGGATATCGATATGGATATCGATATGGATATCGATATGGATATCGATATCAATATCGATATGGATATCGATATAGATATCGATATGGATATCGATATGGATATCGATATGGATATCGAAATAGATATCGATATGCATATGGATATCGATATGGATATCGATATGGATATCGATATGGATATCGATATGGATATCGATATGGATATCGATATGGATATCGATATGGATATCGATATGGATATCGATATGGATATCGATATGGATATCGATATGGATACCAATATGGATATCGATATGGATATCGATATGGATATCGATATGGATATCGATATGGATATCGATATGGATATCGATATGGATATCGATATGGATATCGATATGGATATCGATATGGATATCGAAATAGATATCGATATGCATATGGCTATCGATATGGATATCAATATGGATATCGGTATGGCTATCGATATGGATATCGATATGGATTTCGATATGGATATCGATATGGATATCGATATGGATATCGATATGGATATCGATATGGATATCGATATGGATATCGATGTCGATATGCATATCGATGTCGATATGGATATCGATGTCGAAATAGATATCGATATGGATATCGATATGGATATCAATTTGGATATCGATATGGATATCGATGTCGATATGGATATCGATGTCTATATGGATATCGATATGGATATCGATATGGATATTGATGATATGATATCGTTATTGATATCGATATGGATATCGATATGGATATCGATATGTATATCGATATGGATATCGGTATGTATATCGATATGGATATCGGTATGGATATCGATATGGATATCGATATGGATATCGATATGGATATCGATATGGATATCGATATGGATATCGATATCGAATATCGATATGGATATCGATATAGATATCGATATGGATATCGATATGGATATCGATATGGATATCGATATGGATATCGATATGGATATCGATATGGATATCGATATGGATATCGATATCAATATCGATATGGATATCGATATAGATATCGATTTGGATATCGATATGGATATCGATATGGATATCGAAATAGATATCAATATGCATATGGATATCGATATGGATATCGATATGGATATCGATATGGATATCGATATGGATATCGATATGGAAATCGATATGGATATCGATATGGATATCGATATGGATATCGATATGGATATCGATATGGATATCGATATGGATATCGATATGGATATCGATATGGATATCGATATGGATATCGATATGGATATCGATATAGATATCGATATGGATACCAATATGGATATCGATATGGATATCGATATGGATATCGATATGGATATCGATATGGATATCGATATGGATATCGATATGGATATCGATATGGATATCGATATGTATATCGATATGGATATCGATGTCGATATGGATATCGATGTCGATATGGATATCGATGTCTATATGGATATCGATATGGATATCGATATTTCTTCTGGACGTTGACGCGTACAATGCGAAGTACGTTCAAGTGGTCCAAGCGACACCAGGACAATGCCTGTTACGCGCGAACCCTATCAGACAGCATGCAAAAGACGAAATCGCGAGGACAACGGACGACAATTACAGTTATAATTAGAACTAACTACGAGCTAGATAGTTAAGAATAAAAGTTTTTAGTTGAGAAATAGAAAGTTCTGAACCGATTACAGGATAAAGGCGATTGTAATCGGAACAAAGAACTCGAAAGGGTTCATGTAAAGTATAGTTAGAGGTACAGCGAGTTAAAGTTAGAGGGATATAATTTCTAGTTAGTCTACAAGGTACAGATAGATTAACCAGATTAAGTAAATTAGAGGAATCAATTTGTCCATTCACAAGCTTGTGTATAAACAAAGTACCCAGCATTACTCTATGGTGAAGTAACGACGAAAGATTAATAAGAAGAAGTCTATCAGAATACGGTGGTAGGTTAACATTTCTGTCCCAGTTTAAGCCACGAAGCGCAAAAATCAGAAACTGCTTCTGGACAGATTCAATTTTTATTTGATGTGATTCATATTGAGGAGACCAAACGCATGATCCATACTCCAGAATAGGACGGACCAGTGAAATAAAAAGGGTTTTAGTTGTGTAAGGATCATCGAATTCTTTCGACCATCGTTTGACAAAACCAAGAACACTCATGGCTTTACTGACTGTGATGGAAATGTGACGAGAGAAACTTAATTTGTGGTCCATGAGTACACCCAAATCATTCATCTCGTTCAGACGTTTTAAAGGAGTATTATTAAGATAGTACGTAACTGATTGAAAGTTAGTTCTATGAAATGACATGACATTGCATTTCGAAACGTTTAGATTTAATATGTTAATTTCACACCAGGTCTGCAAGTTATTCAGATCTGCCTGGAGCAAAAGGGGAGCCTCTGAGTCTTTAAGACTAAGACAAAGTTTAACATCATCAGCGTACATAAGGACACGAGAATGAGTTACTACTGAAGGTAGGTCATTTATAAATAGTGTAAAAAGTAATGGTCCTAGATGGCTACCTTGTGGCACCCCCGAGGTTACTTTGATGGTTTTCGAAAGAGAGGTTTTAAATAGAACTTTTTGAGTACGGTCAGTCAGATATTGGGAAATCCAACTCAGCAAAAGGCTTGGAAGCCCAAGTTTGTTTAGTTTGTACAGAAGCAGTGAATGGTTTACAGAATCAAAGGCCTTACTGAAGTCGGTATAAACGACATCAGTTTGTAGTGCATTCCTGAATCCATCGATCGCTAAAGAAGTAAACTCTAATAGGTTAGTGGTAGTAGATCTACGTTTCATGAACCCATGTTGGGTAGAAGAAAGAATAGAACTACAGAAATGATGCAATTGGGAAGTTATAATTTTCTCAAAAGCCTTCGGAATAGCGGACAATTTGGAAATACCTCTATAGTTAGAGGCTTCTGATTTGTTACCTTTTTTATGTAAAGGAATAATAAAAGTTTCCTTCCAAATAGTTGGGAAAGAGGAAGTTCTAACGGACAATTCAAATAACTTATGAATTTGAGTAATCAAATTCTCAGCACAAAACCTGAGTACGCAACCAGGTATCCCATCAGGTCCTGGTGAGTACACGGGCTTAACTGTAGTGAACGTACTGAGAAGTGAGCTTTCATCGATCACAGGATTAAAGATGCAATTAGACCTATTCAACTGATAGGGATATGAAGAGTTGGCTCGATGCTCGATAGGGGAATAGGTTGTATTGAAAAAATCGGCAAACATATCGGCAATGGCCTGATCATCGGTTGCTTTATTGTCTTCAAAACGTAAAAAAGACGGGTGCACTGCTACCTTGCGTTTGGTATTAACAAAGTTATAAAATCGCTTAGGATCACGGGAAAACTGTAGTTTACAGCGCAAAATGTAATCCTTATAACATTGTGCATTAAGCACAGAGAAATTTGATCGAGCAACTAAGTAATGAGAAAAATCTGATGGCTGACCTGATTTTTTGTACTTCTTATAATATCTAGATTTTACATTTTTCAAGTTAGATAATTCACGTGTAAACCATGGTGGCTTGTCAGACACTACATGGGCCACACATGGAACGCAGGCATCGAAAAGTGAAAACATAGTATTATAGAAGAAACGAATGGCAGTATCCATATCTACACAGGAATACAGATAAGACCAGTCAGTAGCAAGAATTAGCTGATTGAGCTTGAAAAAATTAGCTTTACGAAAACAACGGATACGAGGCACCGACTTGGTACCTGCAATTAGTGACCGAACAGGAAGGTCAATAGTTAAGTCCAAAGTCGGATGAAAATTATCTTCGGGAATGACTAGGGGGTTAATCCTTGAAACAACGCAGTCGGAAGACTGTAAAACAAATATAAGATCTAACGACCTACCGTATAAGTTACGGACTGGATTTACTTGGGTTAAAGATAACTCAAGAAGACCATCAACAAAGCAATGTGACGGGGAGGGCAACAACAAGGAAGACTCATCTGATGGAAACCATGAGATATCAGGAAGATTAAAATCACCAAGAACAATTATTAAGTCTACATCGGAAAGTAGCGAGGAGACAAAACGAATAGCTTCTAGGTGGGTTGCGTAAACCAGCGAGTCAGATTTCGGTGGAATATACGAACAAGTTATGAAGACGGAATGCGTCTTTAAAGTAATTTTGACACTGACAAATTCGATGTCAAGAGCTGCAGACGGCTGAACTAATTCAGAGGAGAGCGCAGAGTTGACAGCAATTAAAACTCCGCCACCATTTTTGGATGTTCTATCGCATCTATAAGTTGAAAAAATTGTGGGAAAAACAGAAGCATCAGATATGTCAGGCCTTAACCACGTTTCTGTAAATACCAGAATATGAAAGTCGAAAGATAGACTGTCTACGTAAAGTTGTGAAAGTTTAGATCTTAGTCCTCTAACATTCTGGTACGCCAGAATAAGGGACGAAATTAGTTTTTTGACCCGCCTGTTACTGACGAGCCAGAGGATAGTAGAAGATTGTTTGGTGCTATAGGAAGACGAATCGGAGGCCATATGGATATCAATTTGGATATCGATATGGATATCGATGTCGATATGGATATCGATGTCTATATGGATATCGATATGGATATCGATATGGATATCGATATGGATATCGATATGGATATCGATATGGATATCGATATGGATATCGATAAGGATATCGATATGGATATCGATGTCGATATGGATATCGATGTCTATATGGATATCGATATGGATATCGATATGGATATCAATTTGGATATCGATTTGGATAAATCGATGTCGATATGCATATGGATATCGATATTGATATCGTTATTGATATCGATATAAATATCGATAGGGAGATCGATGTGGATATCGATAGGGATATCGATATGGATATCGATATGGATATCGATATGGATATCGATATGGATATCGATATGGATATCGATATGGATATCGATATGGATATCGATATGAATATCGAAATCGATATGGATCTTGAAATGGATATCGATATGAATATCGATATTGATATCGATATGGATATCGATATAGATATCGATATGGATATCGATATGGATATCGATATAGATATCGATATGGATATCGATATAGATATCGATTTGGATATCGATATGGATATCAATATGGATATCGATATGGATATCGATATGGATATCGAATTAGATATCGATATTGATATCGATATCGATGATATGATATCGTTATTGATATCGATATGGATATCGATATGTATATCGATATGGATATCGGTATGGATATCGATATGGATATCGATATGGATATCGATATGGATATCGGTATGGATATCGATATGGATATCGATATGGATATCGATATGGATATCGATATGGATATCGATATGGATATCGATATGGATATCGGTATGGCTATCGATATGGATATCGATATGGATTTCGATATCGAAATAGATATCGATATGGATATGGATATCGATATGAACATCGATATGGATATCGATATGGATATCGATATGGATATCGATGTCGATATGGATATCGATATGGATATCGATGTCTATATGGATATCGATATGGATATCGATATGGATATCGATATGGATATCAATTTGGATATCGATTTGGATATCGATATGGATATCGATGTCGATATGGATATCGATGTGGATATCGATATGGATATCGATATGGATATCGATATGGATATCGATATGGATATCGATATGGATATCGATATGGATATCGATATCGATATCGATATCGATATCGATATCGATATCGATATCGATATCGATATCGATATCGATATGGATATCGATATCGATATCGATATCGATATCGATATGGATATCGATATGGATATCGATATGGATATCGATATGGATATCGATATGGATATCGATATGGATATCGATATGGATATCGATATGGATATCGATATGGATATCGATATGGATATCGATATGGATATCGATATGGATATCGATATGGATATCGATATGGATATCGATATGGATATCGATATGGATATCGATATGGATATCGATATCGATATCGATATCGATATCGATATCGATATCGATATGGATATCGATATCGATATCGATATCGATATCGATATCGATATCGATATCGATATCGATATCGATATCGATATCGATATCGATATCGATATCGATATCGATATCGATATCGATATCGATATCGATATCGATATCGATATCGATATCGATATCGATATCGATATCGATATCGATATCGATATCGATATCGATATCAATATCGATATCGATATCGATATCGATATCGATATCGATATCGATATCGATATCGATATCGATATCGATATCGATATGGATATCGATATCGATATCGATATCGATATCCATATCGATATCCATATCGATATCCATATCGATATCCATATCGATATCGATATCGATATCGATATCGATATCGATATCGATATCCATATCGATATCGATATCGATATCCATATCGATATCCATATCGATATCCATATCGATATCCATATCGATATCCATATCGATATCCATATCGATATCCATATCGATATCCATATCGATATCCATATCGATATCCATATCGATATCCATATCGATATCCATATCGATATCCATATCGATATCCATATCGATATCCATATCGATATCCATATCGATATCCATATCGATATCCATATCGATATCCGATATCGATATCCATATCGATATCCATATCGATATCCATATCGATATCCATATCGATATCCATATCGATATCGATATCGATATCCATATCGATATCCATATCGATATCCATATCGATATCCATATCGATATCCATATCGATATCCATATCGATATCCATATCGATATCCATATCGATATCCATATCGATATCCATATCGATATCCATATCGATATCCATATCGATATCCATATCGATATCCATATCGATATCCATATCGATATCCATATCGATATCCATATCGATATCCATATCGATATCCATATCGATATCCATATCGATATCCATATCGATATCCATATCGATATCCATATCGATATCCATATCGATATCCATATCGATATCCATATCGATATCCATATCGATATCCATATCGATATCCATATCGATATCCATATCGATATCCATATCGATATCCATATCGATATCCATATCGATATCCATATCGATATCCATATCGATATCCATATCGATATCCATATCGATATCCATATCGATATCCATATCGATATCCATATCGATATCCATATCGATATCCATATCGATATCCATATCGATATCCATATCGATATCCATATCGATATCCATATCGATATCCATATCGATATCCATATCGATATCCATATCGATATCCATATCGATATCCATATCGATATCCATATCGATATCCATATCGATATCCATATCGATATCCATATCGATATCCATATCGATATCCATATCGATATCCATATCGATATCCATATCGATATCCATATCGATATCCATATCGATATCCATATCGATATCCATATCGATATCCATATCGATATCCATATCGATATCCATATCGATATCCATATCGATATCCATATCGATATCCATATCGATATCCATATCGATATCCATATCGATATCCATATCGATATCCATATCGATATC
>JAEIGI010000238.1:0-33750 GCA_018903615.1 Drosophila neocordata | reverse complement strand
GATATGGATATCGATATGGATATCGATATGGATATCGATATGGATATCGATATGGATATCGATATGGATATCGATATGGATATCGATATGGATATCGATATGGATATCGATATGGATATCGATGGGATATCGATATGGATATCGATATCGATATCGATATGGATATCGATATGGATATCGATATGGATATCGATATGGATATCGATATGGATATCGATATGGATATCGATATGGATATCGATATGGATATCGATATGGATATCGATATGGATATCGATATGGATATCGATATGGATATCGATATGGATATCGATATGGATATCGATATGGATATCGATATGGATATCGATATGGATATCGATATGGATATCGATATGGATATCGATATGGATATCGATATGGATATCGATATGGATATCGATATGGATATCGATATGGATATCGATATGGATATCGATATGGATATCGATATGGATATCGATATGGATATCGATATGGATATCGATATGGATATCGATATCGGATATCGATATGGATATCGATATGGATATCGATATGGATATCGATATGGATATCGATATGGATATCGATATGGATATCGATATGGATATCGATATGGATATCGATATGGATATCGATATGGATATCGATATGAATATCGATATGGATATCGATATGGATATCGATATGGATATCGATATGGATATCGATATGGATATCGATATGGATATCGATATGGATATCGATATGGATATCGATATGGATATCGATATGGATATCGATATGGATATCGATATGGATATCGATATGGATATCGATATGGATATCGATATGGATATCGATATGGATATCGATATGGATATCGATATGGATATCGATATGGATATCGATATGGATATCGATATGGATATCGATATGGATATCGATATGGATATCGATATGGATATCGATATGGATATCGATATGGATATCGATATGGATATCGATATGGATATCGATATGGATATCGATATGGATATCGATATGGATATCGATATGGATATCGATATGGATATCGATATGGATATCGATATGGATATCGATATCGATATCGATATGGATATCGATATGGATATCGATATGGATATCGATATGGATATCGATATGGATATCGATATGGATATCGATATGGATATCGATATGGATATCGATATGGATATCGATATGGATATCGATATGGATATCGATATGGATATCGATATGGATATCGATATGGATATCGATATGGATATCGATATGGATATCGATATGGATATCGATATGGATATCGATATGGATATCGATATGGATATCGATATGGATATCGATATGGATATCGATATAGGATATCGATATGGATATCGATATGGATATCGATATGGATATCGATATCGATATCGATATGGATATCGATATGGATATCGATATGGATATCGATATCGGATATCGATATGGATATCGATATGGATATCGATATGCATATCGATATGGATATCGATATGGATATCGATATGGATATCGATATCGATATGGATATCGATATGGATATCGATATGGATATCGATATATGATATCGCTATTGATATCAATATGGATATCGATATGGATATCGATATGGATATCGATATGGATATCGATATGGATATCGATATGGATATCGATATGGATATCGATATGGATATCGATATGGATATCGATATGGATATCGATATGGATATCGATATGGATATCGATATGGATATCGATATGGATATCGATATGGATATCGATATGGATATCGATATGGATATCGATATGGATATCGATATCGATATGGATATCGATATGGATATCGATATGGATATCGATATGGATATCGATATGGATATCGATATGGATATCGATATGGATATCGATATGGATATCGATATGGATATCGATATGGATATCGATATGGATATCGATATGGATATCGATATCGATATGGATATCGATATGGATATCGATATGGATATCGATATGGATATCGATATGGATATCGATATGGATATCGATATGGATATCGATATGGATATCGATATCCATATCGATATCCATATCGATATGGATATCGATATCGGTATGGATATGGATATCGATATGGATATCGATATGGATATCGATATGGATATCGATATGGATATCGATATGGATATCGACATGGATATCGATATGGATATCGATATGGATATCGATATGGATATCGATATGGATATCGATATGGATATCGATATGGATATCGATATGGATATCGATATGGATATCGATATGGATATCGATATGGATATCGATATGGATATCGATATGGATATCGATATGGATATCGATATGGATATCGATATGGATATCGACATGGATATCGATATGGATATCGATATCGATATCGATATCGATATCGGATATCGATATCGATATCTATATATCGATATCGATATCGATATCGATATGGATATCCATATCGATATCCATATCGATATCCATATCGATATCCATATCGATATCCATATCGATATCCATATCGATATCAATATCGATATCCATATCCATATCGATATCCATATCGATATCCATATCGATATCCATATCGATATCGATATCGATATCGATATCCATATCGATATCCATATCGATATCCATATTGATATCCATATCGACATCGATATCCATATCGATATCCATATCGATATCCATATCGATATCCATATCGATATCCATATCGATATCCATATCGATATCCATATCGATATCCATATCGATATCCATATCGATATCCATATCGATATCCATATCGATATCCATATCGATATCCATATCGATATCCATATCGATATCCATATCGATGTCCATATCGATATCCATATCGATATCCATATCGATATCCATATCGATATCCATATCGATATCCATATCGATATCCATATCGATATCCATATCGATATCCATATCGATATCCATATCGATATCCATATCGATATCCATATCGATATCCATATCGATATCCATATCGATATCCATATCGATATCCATATCGATATCCATATCGATATCCATATCGATATCCATATCGATATCCATATCGATATCCATATCGATATCCATATCGATATCCATATCGATATCCATATCGATATCCATATCGATATCCATATCATACGATATCCATATCGACATCGATATCCATATCGATATCAATATCGATATCCATATCGATATCCATATCGATATCCATATCGATATCCATATCGATATCCATATCGATATCCATATCGATATCCATATCGATATCCATATCGATATCCATATCGATATCCATATCGATATCCATATCGATATCCATATCGATATCCATATCGATATCCATATCGATATCCATATCGATATCCATATCGATATCCATATCGATATCCATATCGATATCAATATCGACATCCATATCGATATCCATATCGATATCCATATCGATATCCATATCGATATCCATATCGATATCCATATCGATATCCATATCGATATCCATATCGATATCCATATCGATATCCATATCGATATCCATATCGATATCCATATCGATATCCATATCGATATCCATATCGATATCCATATCGATATCCATATCGATATCCATATCGATATCCATATCGATATCCATATCGATATCCATATCGATATCCATATCGATATCCATATCGATATCCATATCGATATCCATATCGATATCAATATCCATATCGATATCCATATCGATATCCATATCGATATCCATATCGATATCCATATCGATATCCATATCGATATCCATATCGATATCCATATCGATATCCATATCGATATCGATATCCATATCGATATCCATATCGATATCCATATCGATATCCATATTGATATCCATATCGACATCGATATCCATATCGATATCCATATCGATATCCATATCGATATCCATATCGATATCCATATCGATATCCATATCGATATCCATATCGATATCCATATCGATATCCATATCGATATCCATATCGATATCCATATCGATATCCATATCGATATCCATATCGATATCCATATCGATATCCATATCGATATCCATATCGATATCCATATCGATATCCATATCGATATCCATATCGATATCGATATCCATATTGATATCCATATCGATATCCATATCGATATCCATATCGATATCCATATCGATATCCATATCGATATCCATATCGATATCCATATCGATATCCATATCGATATCCATATCGATATCCATATCGATATCCATATCGATATCCATATCGATATCCATATCGATATCCATATCGATATCCATATCGATATCCATATCGACATCGATATCCATATCGACATCGATATCCATATCGATATCCATATCGATATCCATATCGATATCCATATCGATATCCATATCGATATCCATATCGATATCCATATCGATATCCATATCGATATCCATATCGATATCCATATCGATATCCATATCGATATCAATATCTATATCCATATCCATATCGATATCAATATCGATATCCATATCGATATCCATATCGATATCCATATCGATATCCATATCGATATCCATATCGATATCCATATCGATATCGATGGCCATATCGATATCCATATCGATATCCATATCGATATCCATATCGATATCCATATCGACATCGATATCCATATCGATATCCATATCGATATCCATATCGATATCCATATCGATATCCATATCGATATCCATATCGATATCCATATCGATATCCATATCGATATCCATATCGATATCCATATCGATATCCATATCGATATCCATATCGATATCCATATCGATATCCATATCGATATCCATATCGATATCAATATCGATATCCATATCGATATCCATATCGATATCCATATCGATATCCATATCGATATCCATATCGATATCCATATCGATATCCATATCGATATCCATATCGATATCCATATCGATATCGAGGCCATATCGATATCCATATCGATATCCATATCGATATCCATATCGATATCCATATCGATATCCATATCGATATCCATATCGATATCCATATCGATATCCATATCGATATCCATATCGATATCCATATCGATATCCATATCGATATCCATATCGATATCCATATCGATATCCATATCGATATCCATATCGATATCCATATCGATATCCATATCGATATCCATATCGATATCCATATCGATATCCATATCGATATCCATATCGATATCCATATCGATATCCATATCGATATCCATATCGATATCCATATCGATATCCATATCGATATCCATATCGATATCCATATCGATATCCATATCGATATCCATATCGATATCCATATCGATATCCATATCGATATCCATATCGATATCCATATCGATATCCATATCGATATCCATATCGATATCCATATCGATATCGCATCGATATCGATATCCATATCGATATCCATATCGATATCCATATCGATATCCATATCGATATCCATATCGATATCCATATCGATATCGATATCCATATCGATATCCATATCGACATCGATATCCATATCGATATCCATATCGATATCCATATCGATATCCATATCGATATCCATATCGATATCCATATCGATATCCATATCGATATCCATATCGATATCCATATCGATATCCATATCGATATCCATATCGATATCCATATCGATATCCATATCGATATCCATATCGATATCCATATCGATATCGATATCGATATCCATATCGATATCCATATCGATATCCATATCGATATCCATATCGATATCCATATCGATATCCATATCGATATCCATATCGATATCCATATCGATATCCATATCGATATCCATATCGATATCCATATCGATATCCATATCGATATCCATATCGATATCCATATCTATATCCATATCCATATCGATATCAATATCGATATCCATATCGATATCCATATCGATATCCAAATCGATATCCATATCGATATCCAGATCGGTATCCATATCGATATCGATGGCCATATCGATATCCATATCGATATCCATATCGATATCCATATCGATATCCATATCGATATCCATATCGATATCCATATCGATATCCATATCGATATCCATATCGATATCCATATCGATATCCATATCGATATCCATATCGATATCCATATCGATATCCATATCGATATCCATATCGATATCCATATCGATATCCATATCGATATCCATATCGATATCCATATCGATATCCATATCGATATCCATATCGATATCGATATCGATATCGATATCCATATCGATATCGATATCCATATCGATATCCATATCGATATCGATATCGATATCGATATCCATATCGATATCCATATCGATATCCATATCGATATCCATATCGATATCCATATCGATATCCATATCGATATCCATATCGATATCCATATCGATATCCATATCGATATCCATATCGATATCCATATCGATATCCAAATCGATATCCATATAGATATCCATATCGACATCGATATCCATATCGATATCAATATCGACATCCATATCGATATCCATATCGACATCGATATCCATATCGATATCCATATCGATATCCATATCGATATCCATATCGATATCCATATCGATATCCATATCGATATCCATATCGATATCCATATCGATATCCATATCGATATCCATATCGATATCCATATCGATATCCATATCGATATCCATATCGATATCCATATCGATATCCATATCGATATCCATATCGATATCCATATCGACATCCATATCGATATCCATATCGATATCCATATCGATATCCATATCGATATCCATATCGATATCCATATCGACATCGATATCCATATCGATATCAATATCGACATCCATATCGATATCCATATCGATATCAATATCGATATCCATATCGATATCCATATCGATATCCATATCGATATCCATATCGATATCCATATCGATATCCATATCGATATCCATATCGATATCGATATCGACATCGATATCCATATCGATATCCATATCGATATCCATATCGATATCCATATCGATATCCATATCGATATCCATATCGATATCCATATCGATATCCATATCGATATCCATATCGATATCCATATCGATATCCATATCGATATCCATATCGATATCCATATCGATATCCATATCGATATCCATATCGATATCCATATCGATATCCATATCGATATCCATATCGATATCCATATCGATATCCATATCGATATCCATATCGATATCCATATCGATATCAATATCGATATCCATATCGATATCAATATCGATATCCATATCGATATCCATATCGATATCCATATCGATATCCATATCGATATCCATATCGATATCCATATCGATATCCATATCGATATCCATATCGATATCCATATCGATATCCATATCGATATCCATATCGATATCCATATCGATATCCATATCGATATCCATATCGATATCCATATCGATATCCATATCGATATCCATATCGATATCCATATCGATATCCATATCGATATCCATATCGATATCCATATCGATATCCATATCGATATCCATATCGATATCCATATCGATACCCATATCGATATCCATATCGATATCCATATCGATATCGATATCCATATTGATATCCATATCGACATCGATATCCATATCGATATCCATATCGATATCCATATCGATATCCATATCGATATCCATATCGATATCCATATCGATATCCATATCGATATCCATATCGATATCCATATCGATATCCATATCGATATCCATATCGATATCCATATCGATATCCATATCGATATCCATATCGATATCCATATCGATATCGATATCCATATTGATATCCATATCGACATCGATATCCATATCGATATCCATATCGATATCCATATCGATATCCATATCGATATCCATATCGATATCCATATCGATATCCATATCGATATCCATATCGATATCCATATCGATATCCATATCGATATCCATATCGATATCCATATCGATATCCATATCGATATCCATATCGATATCCATATCGATATCCATATCGATATCCATATCGATATCCATATCGATATCCATATCGATATCCATATCGATATCCATATCGATATCCATATCGATATCCATATCGATATCCATATCGATATCCATATCGATATCCATATCGATATCCATATCGATATCCATATCGATATCCATATCGATATCCATATCGATATCCATATCGATATCCATATCGATATCCATATCGATATCCATATCGATATCCATATCGATATCCATATCGATATCCATATCGATATCCATATCGATATCCATATCGATATCCATATCGATATCCATATCGATATCCATATCGATATCCATATCGACATCCATATCGATATCCATATCGATATCCATATCGATATCCATATCGATATCCATATTGATATCCATATCGACATCGATATCCATATCGATATCCATATCGATATCCATATCGATATCCATATCGATATCCATATCGATATCCATATCGATATCCATATCGATATCCATATCGATATCCATATCGATATCCATATCGATATCCATATCGATATCCATATCGATATCCATATCGATATCCATATCGATATCCATATCGATATCCATATCGATATCAATATCGACATCCATATCGATATCCATATCGATATCCATATCGATATCCATATCGATATCCATATCGATATCCATATCGATATCCATATCGATATCCATATCGATATCAATCCATCGATATCCATATCGATATCCATATCGATATCCATATCGATATCCATATCGATATCCATATCGATATCCATATCGATATCCATATCGATATCGATGTCCATATCGATATCCATATCGACATCGATATCCATATCGATATCCATATCGATATCCATATCGATATCCATATCGATATCCATATCGATATCCATATCGATATCCATATCGATATCCATATCGATATCCATATCGATATCCATATCGATATCCATATCGATATCCATATCGATATCCATATCGATATCCATATCGATATCAATATCGATATCCATATCGATATCCATATCGATATCCATATCGATATCCATATCGATATCCATATCGATATCCATATCGATATCCATATCGATATCCATATCGATATCCATATCGATATCCATATCGATATCCATTTCTTTATCCATATCGATATACATATAGATATCTATATCGATATCGATATCCATATCGATATCCATATCGATATCCATATCGATATCCATATCGATATCCATATCGATATCCATATCTATATCCAAATCGGTATCCATATCGATATCGATGGCCATATCGATATCCATATCGATATCCATATCGATATCCATATCGATATCCATATCGATATCCATATCGATATCCATATCGATATCCATATCGATATCCATATCGATATCCATATCGATATCCATATCGATATCCATATCGATATCCATATCGATATCCATATCGATATCCATATCGATATCCATATCGATATCCATATCGATATCCATATCGATATCCATATCGATATCCATATCGATATCCATTTGATATCAATATCGATATCCATATCGATATCAATATCGATATCCATATCGATATCCATATCGATATCCATATCGATATCCATATCGATATCCATATCGATATCCATATCGATATCCATATCGATATCCATATCGATATCCATATCGATATCCATATCGATATCCATATCGATATCCATATCGATATCCATATCGATATCCATATCGATATCCATATCGATATCCATATCGATATCCATATCGATATCCATATCGATATCCATATCGATATCCATATCGATATCCATATCGATATCCATATCGATATCCATATCGATATCCATATCGATATCCATATCGATATCCATATCGATATCCATATCGATATCCATATCGATATCCATATCGATATCCATATCGTTATCCATATCGATATCCATATCGATATCCATATCGATATCCATATCGATATCCATATCGATATCCATATCGATATCCATATCGATATCCATATCGATATCCATATCGATATCCATATCGATATCCATATCGATATCCATATCGATATCCATATCGATATCCATATCGATATCCATATCGATATCCATATCGATATCCATATCGATATCCATATCGATATCCATATCGATATCCATATCGATATCCATATCGATATCCATATCGATATCCATATCGATATCCATATCGATATCCATATCGATATCCATATCGATATCCATATCGATATCCATATCGATATCCATATCGATATCCATATCGATATCCATATCGATATCCATATCGATATCCATATCGATATCCATATCGATATCCATATCGATATCCATATCGATATCCATATCGATATCCATATCGATATCCATATCGATATCCATATCGATATCCATATCGATATCCATATCGATATCCATATCGATATCCATATCGATATCCATATCGATATCCATATCGATATCCATATCGATATCCATATCGATATCCATATCGATATCCATATCGATATCCATATCGATATCCATATCGATATCCATATCGATATCCATATCGATATCCATATCGATATCCATATCGATATCCATATCGATATCCATATCGATATCCATATCGATATCCATATCGATATCCATATCGATATCCATATCGATATCCATATCGATATCCATATCGATATCCATATCGATATCCATATCGATATCCATATCGATATCCATATCGATATCCATATCGATATCCATATCGATATCCATATCGATATCCATATCGATATCCATATCGATATCCATATCGATATCCATATCGATATCCATATCGATATCCATATCGATATCCATATCGATATCCATATCGATATCCATATCGATATCCATATCGATATCCATATCGATATCCATATCGATATCCATATCGATATCCATATCGATATCCATATCGATATCCATATCGATATCCATATCGATATCCATATCGATATCCATATCGATATCCATATCGATATCCATATCGATATCCATATCGATATCCATATCGATATCCATATCGATATCCTTATCGATATCCATATCGATATCCATATCGCTATCCATATCGATATCCATATCGATATCCATATCGATATCCATATCGATATCCATATCGATATCCATATCGATATCCATATCGATATCCATATCGATATCCATATCGATATCCATATCGATATCCATATCGATATCCATATCGATATCCATATCGATATCCATATCGATATCCATATCGATATCCATATCGATATCCATATCGATATCCATATCGATATCCATATCGATATCCATATCGATATCCATATCGATATCCATATCGATATCCATATCGATATCCATATCGATATCCATATCGATATCCATATCGATATCCATATCGATATCCATATCGATATCCATATCGATATCCATATCGATATCCATATCGATATCCATATCGATATCCATATCGATATCCATATCGATATCCATATCGATATCCATATCGATATCCATATCGATATCCATATCGATATCCATATCGATATCCATATCGATATCCATATCGATATCCATATCGATATCCATATCGATATCCATATCGATATCCATATCGATATCCATATCGATATCCATATCGATATCCATATCGATATCCATATCGATATCCATATCGATATCCATATCGATATCCATATCGATATCGATATCCATATCGATATCCATATCGATATCCATATCGATATCCATATCGATATCCATATCGATATCCATATCGATATCCATATCGATATCCATATCGATATCCATATCGATATCCATATCGATATCCATATCGATATCGATATCCATATCGATATCCATATCGATATCCATATCGATATCCATATCGATATCCATATCGATATCCATATCGATATCCATATCGATATCCATATCGATATCCATATCGATATCCATATCGATATCCATATCGATATCCATATCGATATCCATATCGATATCCATATCGATATCCATATCGATATCCATATCGATATCCATATCGATATCCATATCGATATCCATATCGACATCGATATCCATATCGATATCCATATCGATATCCATATCGATATCCATATCGATATCCATATCGATATCCATATCGATATCCATATCGATATCCATATCGATATCCATATCGATATCCATATCGATATCCATATCGATATCCATATCGATATCCATATCGATATCCATATCGATATCCATATCGATATCCATATCGATATCCATATCGATATCCATATCGATATCCATATCGATATCCATATCGATATCCATATCGATATCCATATCGATATCCATATCGATATCCATATCGACATATCGATATCCATATCGATATCCATATCGATATCCATATCGATATCCATATCGATATCCATATCGATATCCATATCGATATCCATATCGATATCCATATCGATATCCATATCGATATCCATATCGATATCCATATCGATATCCATATCGACATCGATATCCATATCGATATCCATATCGATATCCATATCGATATCCATATCGATATCCATATCGATATCCATATCGATATCCATATCGATATCCATATCGATATCCATATCGATATCCATATCGATATCCATATCGATATCCATATCGATATCCATATCGATATCCATATCGATATCCATATCGATATCCATATCGATATCCATATCGATATCCATATCGATATCCATATCGATATCCATATCGATATCCATATCGATATCCATATCGATATCCATATCGATATCCATATCGATATCGATATCCATATCGATATCCATATCGATATCCATATCGATATCCATATCGATATCCATATCGATATCCATATCGATATCCATATCGATATCCATATCGATATCCATATCGATATCCATATCGATATCCATATCGATATCCATATCGATATCCATATCGACATCGATATCCATATTGATCCATATCGACATCGATATCCATATCGATATCCATATCGATATCCATATCGATATCCATATCGATATCCATATCGATATCCATATCGATATCCATATCGATATCCATATCGATATCCATATCGATATCCATATCGATATCCATATCGATATCCATATCGATATCCATATCGATATCCATATCGATATCCATATCGATATCCATATCAATATCCATATCGATATCCATATCGATATCCATTTCTTTATCCATATCGATATACATATAGATATCCATATCGATATCCATATCGATATCCATATCGATATCCATATCGATATCCATATCGATATCCATATCGATATCCATATCGATATCCATATCGATATCCATATCGATATCCATATCGATATCCATATCGATATCCATATCGATATCCATATCGATATCCATATCGATATCCATATCGATATCCATATCGATATCCATATCGATATCCATATCTATATCCAAATCGGTATCCATATCGATATCGATGGCCATATCGATATCCATATCGATATCCATATCGATATCCATATCGATATCCATATCGATATCCATATCGATATCCATATCGATATCCATATCGATATCCATATCGATATCCATATCGATATCCATATCGATATCCATATCGATATCCATATCGATATCCATATCGATATCCATATCGATATCCATATCGATATCCATATCGATATCCATATCGACATCGATATCCATATCGATATCCATATCGATATCCATATCGATATCCATATCGATATCCATATCGATATCCATATCGATATCCATATCGATATCCATATCGATATCCATATCGATATCCATATCGACATCGATATCCATATCGATATCCATATCGATATCCATATCGATATCCATATCGATATCCATATCGATATCCATATCGATATCCATATCGATATCCATATCGATATCCATATCGATATCCATATCGATATCCATATCGATATCCATATCGATATCCATATCGATATCCATATCGATATCCATATCGATATCCATATCGATATCCATATCGACATCGATATCCATATCGATATCCATATCGATATCCATATCGATATCCATATCGATATCCATATCGATATCCATATCGATATCGATATCGATATCGATATCCATATCGACATCGATATCCATATCGATATCCATATCGATATCCATATCGATATCCATATCGATATCCATATCGATATCCATATCGATATCCATATCGATATCCATATCGATATCCATATCGATATCCATATCGATATCCATATCGATATCCATATCGATATCCATATCGATATCCATATCGATATCCATATCGATATCCATATCGATATCCATATCGATATCCATATCGATATCCATATCGACATCGATATCCATATCGATATCCATATCGATATCCATATCGATATCCATATCGATATCCATATCGATATCCATATCGATATCCATATCGATATCCATATCGATATCCATATCGATATCCATATCGATATCCATATCGATATCCATATCGATATCCATATCGATATCCATATCGATATCCATATCGATATCCATATCGATATCCATATCGATATCCATATCGATATCCATATCGATATCCATATCGATATCCATATCGATATCCATATCGATATCCATATCGACATCCATATCGATATCCATATCGATATCCATATCGATATCCATATCGATATCCATATCGATATCCATATCGATATCCATATCGATATCCATATCGATATCCATATCGATATCCATATCGATATCCATATCGATATCCATATCGATATCCATATCATCGATATCCATATCGATATCCATATCGATATCCATATCGATATCCATATCGATATCCATATCGATATCCATATCGATATCCATATCGATATCCATATCGATATCCATATCGATATCCATATCGATATCCATATCGATATCCATATCGATATCCATATCGATATCCATATCGATATCCATATCGATATCCATATCGATATCCATATCGATATCCATATCGATATCCATATCGATATCCATATCGATATCCATATCGATATCCATATCGATATCCATATCGATATCCATATCGATATCCATATCGATATCAATATCGATATCCATATCGATATCCATATCGATATCCATATCGATATCCATATCGATATCCATATCGATATCCATATCGATATCCATATCGATATCCATATCGATATCCATATCGATATCCATATCGATATCCATATCGATATCCATATCGATATCCATATCGATATCCATATCGATATCCATATCGATATCCATATCGATATCCATATCGATATCCATATCGATATCCATATCGATATCCATATCGATATCCATATCGATATCCATATCGATATCCATATCGATATCCATATCGATATCCATATCGATATCCATATCGATATCCATATCGATATCCATATCGATATCCATATCGATATCCATATCGATATCCATATCGATATCCATATCGATATCCATATCGATATCCATATCGATATCCATATCGATATCCATATCGATATCCATATCGATATCCATATCGATATCCATATCGATATCCATATCGATATCCATATCGATATCCATATCGATATCCATATCGATATCCATATCGATATCCATATCGATATCCATATCGATATCCATATCGATATCCATATCGATATCCATATCGATATCCATATCGATATCCATATCGATATCCATATCGATATCCATATCGATATCCATATCGATATCCATATCGATATCCATATCGATATCCATATCGATATCCATATCGATATCCATATCGATATCCATATCGATATCCATATCGATATCCATATCGATATCCATATCGATATCCATATCGATATCCATATCGATATCCATATCGATATCCATATCGATATCGATATCCATATCGATATCCATATCGACATCGATATCCATATCGATATCCATATCGATATCCATATCGATATCCATATCGATATCCATATCGATATCCATATCGACATCGATATCCATATCGATATCCATATCGACATCGATATCCATATCGATATCCATATCGATATCCATATCGATATCCATATCGATATCCATATCGATATCCATATCGATATCCATATCGATATCCATATCGATATCCATATCGATATCCATATCGATATCCATATCGATATCCATATCGATATCCATATCGATATCCATATCGATATCCATATCGATATCCATATCGATATCCATATCGATATCCATATCGATATCCATATCGACATCGATATCCATATCGATATCCATATCGATATCCATATCGATATCCATATCGATATCCATATCGATATCCATATCGATATCCATATCGATATCCATATCGATATCCATATCGATATCCATATCGATATCCATATCGATATCCATATCGATATCCATATCGATATCCATATCGATATCCATATCGATATCCATATCGATATCCATATCGATATCCATATCGATATCCATATCGATATCCATATCGATATCCATATCGATATCCATATCGATATCCATATCGATATCCATATCGATATCCATATCGATATCCATATCGATATCCATATCGATATCCATATCGATATCCATATCGATATCCATATCGATATCCATATCGATATCCATATCGATATCCATATCGATATCCATATCGATATCCATATCGATATCCATATCGATATCCATATCGATATCCATATCGATATCCATATCGATATCCATATCGATATCCATATCGATATCCATATCGATATCCATATCGATATCCATATCGATATCCATATCGATATCCATATCGATATCCATATCGATATCCATATCGATATCCATATCGATATCCATATCGATATCCATATCGATATCCATATCGATATCCATATCGATATCCATATCGATATCCATATCGATATCCATATCGATATCCATATCGATATCCATATCGATATCCATATCGATATCCATATCGATATCCATATCGATATCCATATCGATATCCATATCGATATCCATATCGATATCCATATCGATATCCATATCGATATCCATATCGATATCCATATCGATATCCATATCGATATCCATATCGATATCCATATCGATATCCATATCGATATCCATATCGATATCCATATCGATATCCATATCGATATCCATATCGATATCCATATCGATATCCATATCGATATCCATATCGATATCCATATCGATATCCATATCGATATCCATATCGATATCCATATCGATATCCATATCGATATCCATATCGATATCCATATCGATATCCATATCGATATCCATATCGATATCCATATCGATATCCATATCGACATCGATATCCATATCGATATCCATATCGATATCCATATCGATATCCATATCGATATCCATATCGATATCCATATCGATATCCATATCGATATCCATATCGATATCCATATCGATATCCATATCGACATCGATATCCATATCGATATCCATATCGATATCCATATCGATATCCATATCGATATCCATATCGATATCCATATCGATATCCATATCGATATCCATATCGATATCCATATCGATATCCATATCGATATCCATATCGATATCCATATCGATATCCATATCGATATCCATATCGACATCGATATCCATATCGATATCCATATCGACATCGATATCCATATCGATATCCATATCGATATCCATATCGATATCCATATCGATATCCATATCGATATCCATATCGACATCGATATCCATATCGATATCCATATCGACATCGATATCCATATCGATATCCATATCGATATCCATATCGATATCCATATCGATATCCATATCGATATCCATATCGATATCCATATCGATATCCATATCGATATCCATATCGATATCCATATCGATATCCATATCGATATCCATATCGATATCCATATCGATATCCATATCGATATCCATATCGATATCCATATCGATATCCATATCGATATCCATATCGATATCCATATCGACATCGATATCCATATCGATATCCATATCGATATCCATATCGATATCCATATCGATATCCATATCGATATCCATATCGATATCCATATCGATATCCATATCGATATCCATATCGATATCCATATCGATATCCATATCGATATCAATATCGACATCCATATCGATATCCATATCGATATCCATATCGATATCCATATCGATATCCATATCGATATCCATATCGATATCCATAGCGATATCCATATCGATATCCATATCGATATCCATATCGATATCCATATCGATATCCATATCGATATCCATATCGATATCCATATCGATATCCATATCGATATCCATATCGATATCGATGTCCATATCGATATCCATATCGACATCGATATCCATATCGATATCCATATCGATATCCATATCGATATCCATATCGATATCCATATCGATATCCATATCGATATCCATATCGATATCCATATCGATATCCATATCGATATCCATATCGATATCCATATCGACATCGATATCCATATCGATATCCATATCGATATCCATATCGATATCCATATCGATATCCATATCGATATCCATATCGATATCCATATCGATATCCATATCGATATCCATATCGATATCCATATCGATATCCATATCGATATCCATATCGATATCCATATCGATATCCATATCGATATCCATATCGATATCCATATCGATATCCATATCGATATCCATATCGATATCCATATCGATATCCATATCGATATCCATATCGATATCCATATCGACATCGATATCCATATTGATCCATATCGACATCGATATCCATATCGATATCCATATCGATATCCATATCGATATCCATATCGATATCCATATCGATATCCATATCGATATCCATATCGATATCCATATCGATATCAATATCGATATCCATATCGATATCAATATCGATATCCATATCGATATCAATATCGATATCCATATCGATATCCATATCGATATCCACATCGATATCCATATCGAAATCCAAATCGATATCCATATCGATATCCATTTCTTTATCCATATCGATATACATATAGATATCTATATCGATATCGATATCCATATCGATATCCATATCGATATCCATATCGATATCCATATCGATATCCATATCGATATCCATATCGATATCCATATCGATATCCATATCGATATCCATATCGATATCCATATCGATATCCATATCGATATCCATATCGATATCCATATCGATATCCATATCGATATCCATATCGATATCCATATCGATATCCATATCGATATCCATATCGATATCCATATCGATATCCAAATCGGTATCCATATATCCATATCGATATCCATATCGATATCCATATCGATATCCATATCGATATCCATATCGATATCCATATCGATATCCATATCGATATCCATATCGATATCCATATCGATATCCATATCGATATCCATATCGATATCCATATCGATATCCATATCGATATCCATATCGATATCCATATCGATATCCATATCGATATCCATATCGATATCCATATCGATATCCATATCGATATCCATATCGATATCCAAATCGGTATCCATATCGATATCGATATCCATATCGATATCCATATCGATATCCATATCGATATCCATATCGATATTTATTTCGATATCCATATCGATATCCATTTCTTTATCCATATCGATATACATATAGATATCCATATCGATATCCATATCGATATCCATATCGATATCCATATCGATATCCATATCGATATCCATATCGATATCCATATCGATATCCATATCGATATCCATATCGATATCCATATCGATATCCATATCGATATCCATATCGATATCCATATCGATATCCATATCGATATCCATATCGATATCCATATCGATATCCATATCGATATCCATATCGATATCCATATCGATATCCATATCGATATCCATATCGATATCCATATCGATATCCATATCGATATCCATATCGACATCGATATCCATATCGATATCCATATCGATATCCATATCGATATCCATATCGATATCCATATCGATATCCATATCGACATCCATATCGATATCCATATCGATATCCATATCGATATCCATATCGATATCCATATCGATATCCATATCGATATCCATATCGATATCCATATCGATATCCATATCGATATCCATATCGATATCCATATCGATATCCATATCGATATCCATATCGATATCCATATCGATATCCATATCGATATCCATATTGATATCCATATCGACATCGATATCCATATCGATATCAATATCGATATCCATATCGATATCCATATCGATATCCATATCGATATCCATATCGATATCCATATCGATATCCATATCGATATCCATATCGATATCCATATCGATATCCATATCGATATCCATATCGATATCAATATCGATATCCATATCGATATCCATATCGATATCCATATCGATATCCATATCGATATCCATATCGATATCCATAGCGATATCCATATCGATATCCATATCGATATCCATATCGATATCCATATCGATATCCATATCGATATCCATATCGATATCCATATCGATATCCATATCGATATCCATATCGATATCGATGTCCATATCGATATCCATATCGACATCGATATCCATATCGATATCCATATCGATATCCATATCGATATCGATGTCCATATCGATATCCATATCGACATCGATATCCATATCGATATCCATATCGATATCCATATCGATATCCATATCGATATCCATATCGATATCCATATCGATATCCATATCGATATCCATATTGATATCCATATCGACATCGATATCCATATCGATATCCATATCGATATCCATATCGATATCCATATCGATATCCATATCGATATCCATATCGATATCCATATCGATATCCATATCGATATCCATATCGATATCCATATCGATATCCATATCGATATCCATACCGATATCTATATAGATATCCATATCGACATCGTTATCCATATTGATCCATATCGACATCGATATCCATATCGATATCCATATCGATATCCATATCGATATCCATATCGATATCCATATCGATATCCATATCGATATCCATATCGATATCCATATCGATATCCATATCGATATCAATATCGATATCCATATCGATATCCATATCGATATCCATATCGATATCCATATCGATATCCACATCGATATCCATATCGATATCCATATCGATATCCATATCGATATCCATATCGATATCCATATCGATATCCATATCGTTATCCATATCGATATCCATATCGATATCCATATCGATATCCATATCGATATCCATATCGATATCCATATCGATATCCATATCGATATCCATATCGATATCCATATCGATATCCATATCGATATCCATATCGATATCCATATCGATATCCATATCGATATCCATATCGATATCCATATCGATATCCATATCGATATCCATATCGATATCCATATCGATATCCATATCGATATCCATATCGATATCCATATCGATATCCCGTATCGATATCGATATCGATATCGATATCCATATCGATATCCGATATCGATATCCATATCGATATCCATATCGATATCCATATCGATATCCATATCGATATCCATATCGATATCCATATCGATATCCATATCGATATCCATATCGATATCCATATCGATATCCATATCGATATCCATATCGATATCCATATCGATATCCATATCGATATCCATATCGATATCCATATCGATATCGATGGCCATATCGATATCCATATCGATATCCATATCGATATCCATATCGATATCCATATCGATATCCATATCGATATCCATATCGATATCCATATCGATATCCCATATCGATATCCATATCGATATCCATATCGATATCCATATCGATATCCATATCGATATCCATATCGATATCCATATCGATATCCATATCGATATCCATATCGATATCCGATATCGATATCCATATCGATATCCATATCGATATCCATATCGATATCCATATCGATATCCATATCGATATATCATATCGATATCCATATCGATATCCATATCGATATCCATATCGATATCCATATCGATATCCATATCGATATCCATATCGATATCCATATCGATATCCATATCGATATCCATATCGATATCCATATCGATATCGATATCCATATCGATATCCATATCGATATCCATATCGATATCCATATCGATATCCATATCGATATCCATATCGATATCCATATCGATATCCATATCGATATCCATATCGATATCCATATCGATATCCATATCGATATCCATATCGATATCCATATCGATATCCATATCGATATCCATATCGATATCCATATCGATATCCATATCGATATCCATATCGATATCCATATCGATATCCATATCGATATCCATATCGATATCCATATCGATATCCATATCGATATCCATATCGATATCCATATCGATATCCATATCGATATCCATATCGATATCCATATCGATATCCATATCGATATCCATATCGATATCCATATCGATATCCATATCGATATCCATATCGATATCCATATCGATATCCATATCGATATCCATATCGATATCCATATCGATATCCATATCGATATCCATATCGATATCCATATCGATATCCATATCGATATCCATATCGATATCCATATCGATATCCATATCGATATCCATATCGATATCCATATCGATATCCATATCGATATCCATATCGATATCCATATCGATATCCATATCGATATCCATATCGATATCCATATCGATATCCATATCGATATCCATATCGATATCCATATCGATATCCATATCGATATCCATATCGATATCCATATCGATATCCATATCGATATCCATATCGATATCCATATCGATATCCATATCGATATCCATATCGATATCGATATCGCATATCGATATCGATATCGATATCCATATCGATATCAATATCGATATCCATATCGATATCCATATCGATATCCATATCGATATCCATATCGATATCCATATCGATATCGATCCATATCGATATCCATATCGATATCCATATCGATATCCATATCGATATCCATATCGATATCCATATCGATATCCATATCGATATCCATATCGATATCCATATCGATATCAATATCGATATCCATATCGATATCCATATCGATATCCATATCGATATCGATATCGATATCGATATCCATATCGATATCCATATCGATATCCATATCGATATCCATATCGATATCCATATCGATATCCATATCGATATCCATATCGATATCCATATCGATATCCATATCGATATCCATATCGATATCCATATCGATATCCATATCGATATCCATATCGATATCCATATCGATATCCATATCGATATCCATATCGATATCCATATCGATATCGATATCCATATCGATATCCATATCGATATCCATATCGATATCCATATCGATATCCATATCGATATCGATATCGATATCCATATCGATATCCATATCGATATCGATATCGATATCCATATCGATATCCATATCGATATCGATATCGATATCCATATCGATATCGATATGGATATCCATATCGATATCCATATCGATATGGATATCGATATCCATATCGATATCGATATCGATATCGATATGGATATCGATATCGATATCGATATGGATATCGATATGGATATCGATATGGATATCGATATGGATATCGATATGGATATCGATATCGATATCGATATCGATATGGATATCGATATGGATATCGATATGGATATCGCTATGGATATCGATATGGATATCGATATGGATATCGATATGGATATCGATATGGATATCGATATCGATATGGATATCGATATGGATATCGATATGGATATCGATATCGATATGGATATCGATATGGATATCGATATGGATATCGATATGGATATCGATATGGATATCGATATGGATATCGATATGGATATCGATATGGATATCGATATGGATATCGATATGGATATCGATATGGATATCGATATGGATATCGATATCGATATCGATATGGATATCGATATGGATATCGATATGGATATCGATATGGATATCGATATGGATATCGATATGGATATCGATATGGATATCGATATGGATATCGATATGGATATCGATATGGATATCGATATGCGATATCGATATGGATATCGATATGGATATCGATATGGATATCGATATGGATATCGATATGGATATCGATATGGATATCGATATGGATATCGATATGGATATCGATATGGATATCGATATGGATATCGATATGGATATCGATATGGATATCGATATGCGATATGGATATCGATATGGATATCGATATGGATATCGATATGGATATCGATATCGATATCGATATCGATATGGATATCGATATGGATATCGATATGGATATCGATATGGATATCGATATGGATATCGATATGGATATCGATATGGATATCGATATCGATATCGGATATCGATATGGATATCGATATGGATATCGATATGGATATCGATATGGATATCGATATGGATATCGATATGGATATCGATATGGATATCGATATGGATATCGATATGGATATCGATATGGATATCGATATGGATATCGATATCGGGATATCGATATCGATATGGATATCGATATGGATATCGATATGGATATCGATATGGATATCGAGATATCGATATGGCCATCGATATCGATATGGATATCGATATGGATATCGATATGGATATCGATATGGATATCGATATGGATATCGATATCGATATGGATATCGATATGGATATACGATATGGATATCGATATGGATATCGATATGGATATCGATATGGATATCGATATGGATATCGATATGGATATCGATATGGATATCGATATGGATATCGATATGGATATCGATATGGATATCGATATGGATATCGATATGGATATCGATCGATATGGATATCGATATGGATATCGATATGGATATCGATATGGATATCGATATGGATATCGATATGGATATCGATATGGATATCGATATGGATATCGATATGGATATCGATATGGATATCGATATGGATATCGATATGGATATCGATATGGATATCGATATGGATATCGATATGGATATCGATATGGCCATCGATATCGATATGGATATCGATTTGGATATCGATATGGATATCGATATGGATATCGATATGGATATCGATATGGATATCGATATGGATATCGATATGGATATCGATATGGATATCGATATGGCCATCGATATGGCCATCGATATCGATATGGATACCGATTTGGATATACGATATGGATATCGATATGGATATCGATATGGATATCGATATGGATATCGATATGGATATCGATATGGATATCGATATGGATATCGATATGGATATCGATATGGATATCGATATGGATATCGATATGGATATCGATATGGATATCGATATGGATATCGATATAGATATCTTTATGTATATCGATATGGATAAAGAAATGGATATCGATATGGATATCGATATTGATATCGATATGGATATCGATATGGATATCGATATGGATATCGATATGGATATCGATATGGATATCGATATGGATATCGATATGGATATCGATATGGATATCGATATGGATATCGATATGGATATCGATATGGATATCGATATGGATATCGATATGGATATCGATATGGATATCGATATGGATATCGATATGGATATCGATATGGATATCGATATGGATATCGATATGGATATCGATATGGATATCGATATGGATATCGATATGGATATCGATATGGATATCGATATGGATATCGATATGGATATCGATATGGATATCGATATGGATATCGATATGACGATATGGATATCGATATCGATATGGATATCGATGTCGATATGGATCAATAGGGATATCGATATCGATATGGATATCGATATGGATATCGATGTCGATATGGATATCGATATGGATATCGATATGGATATCGATATGGATATCGATATGGATATCGATATGGATATCGATATGGATATCGATATGGATATCGATATGGATATCGATATGGATATCGATATGGATATCGATATGGATATCGATATGGATATCGATATGGATATCGATATGGATATCGATATGGATATCGATATGGATATCGATATGGATATCGATATGGATATCGATATGGATATCGATATGGATATCGATATGGATATCGATATGGATATCGATATGGATATCGATATGGATATCGATGTGGATATCGATATGGATATCGATATGGATATCGATATGGATATCGATATGGATATCGATATGGATATCGATATCGATATGGATATCGATATGGATATCGATATGGATATCGATATGGATATCGATATGGATATCGATATGGATATCGATATGGATATCGATATGGATATCGATATGGATATCGATATGGATATCGATATGGATATCGATATGGATATATGGATATGGATATGGATATCGATATGGATATCGATATGGATATCGATATGGATATCGATATGGATATCGATATGGATATCGATATGGATATCGATATGGATATCGATATGGATATCGATATGGATATCGATATGGATATCGATATGGATATCGATATGGATATCGATATTGATATCGATATGGATATCGATATGGATATCGATATGGATATCGATATGGATATCGATATGGATATCGATATGGATATCGATATGGATATCGATATGGATATCGATATGGATATCGATATGGATATCGATATGGATATCGATATGGATGTCGATATTGATATCGATATGGATATCGATATGGATATCGATATGGATATCGATATGGATATCGATATGGATATCGATATGGATATCGATGTGGATATCGATATGGATATCGATATGGATATCGATATGGATATCGATATGGATATCGATATGGATATCGATGTCGATATGGATATCGATATGGATATCGATATGGATATCGATATGGATATCGATATGGATATCGATATGGATATCGATATGGATATCGATATGGATATCGATATGGATATCGATATGGATATCGATATCGATATGGATATCGATATGGATATCGATATGGATATCGATATGGATATCGATATGGATATCGATATGGATATCGATATGGATATCGATATGGATATCGATATGGATATCGATATGGATATCGATGTCGATATGGATATCGATATGGATATCGATATGGATATCGATATGGATATCGATATGGATATCGATATGGATATCGATATGGATATCGATATGGATGTCGATATGGATATCGATATGGATATCGATATGGATATCGATATGGATATCGATATGGATATCGATATGGATATCGATATGGATATCGATATGGATATCGATATGGATATCGATATGGATATCGATATGGATATCGATATGGATATCGATATGGATATCGATATGGATATCGATATGGATATCGATATGGATATCGATATGGATATCGATATGGATGTCGATATTGATATCGATATGGATATCGATATGGATATCGATATGGATATCGATATGGATATCGATATGGATATCGATATGGATATCGATGTGGATATCGATATGGATATCGATATGGATATCGATATGGATATCGATATGGATATCGATATGGATATCGATATGGATATCGATATGGATATCGATATGGATATCGATATGGATATCGATATGGATATCGATATGGATATCGATATGGATATCGATATGGATATCGATATGGATATCGATATGGATATCGATATGGATATCGATATGGATATCGATATGGATATCGATATCGATATGGATATCGATATGGATATCGATATGGATATCGATATGGATATCGATATGGATATCGATATGGATATCGATATGGATATCGATATGGATATCGATATGGATATCGATATGGATATCGATATGGATATCGATATGGATATCGATATGGATATCGATATGGATATCGATATGGATATCGATATGGATATCGATATGGATATCGATATGGATATCGATATGGATATCGATATGGATATCGATATGGATATCGATATGGATATCGATATGGATATCGATATGGATATCGATATGGATATCGATATGGATATCGATATGGATATCGATATGGATATCGATATGGATATCGATATGGATATCGATATGGATATCGATATGGATATCGATATGGATATCGATATGGATATCGATATGGATATCGATATGGATATCGATATGGATATCGATATGGATATCGATATGGATATCGATATGGATATCGATATGGATATCGATATGGATATCGATATGGATATCGATATGGATATCGATATGGATATCGATATGGATATCGATATGGATATCGATATGGATATCGATATGGATATCGATATGGATATCGATATGGATATCGATATGGATATCGATATGGATATCGATATGGATATCGATATGGATATCGATATGGATATCGATATGGATATCGATATGGATATCGATATGGATATCGATATGGATATCGATATGGATATCGATATGGATATCGATATGGATATCGATATGGATATCGATATGGATATCGATATGGATATCGATATGGATATCGATATGGATATCGATATGGATATCGATATGGATATCGATATGGATATCGATATGGATATCGATATGGATATCGATATGGATATCGATATGGATATCGATATGGATATCGATATGGCCATCGATATCGATATGGATATCGATATGGATATCGATATGGATATCGATATGGATATCGATATGGATATCGATATGGATATCGATATGGATATCGATATGGATATCGATATGGATATCGATATGGATATCGATATGGATATCGATATGGATATCGATATGGATATCGATATGGATATCGATATGGATATCGATATGGATATCGATATGGCCATCGATATCGATATGGATACCGATATGGATATCGATATGGATATCGATATGGATATCGATATGGATATCGATATGGATATCGATATGGATATCGATATAGATATCGATATGGATATCGATATGGATATCGATATGGATATCGATATGGATATCGATATGGATATCGATATGGATATGGATATAGATATTGATATCGATATGGATATCGATATGGATATCGATATGGATATCGATATGGATATCGATATGGATATCGATATGGATATCGATATGGATATCGATATTGATATCGATATGGATATCGATATGGATATCGATATTGATATCGATATGGATATCGATATGGATATCGATATGGATATCGATATGGATATCGATATGGATATCGATATGGATATCGATATGGATATCGATATGGATATCGATATGGATATCGATATGGATATCGATATGGATATCGATATGGATATCGATATCCATATCGATATCAATATCGATATCCATATCCATATCCATATCCATATCGATATCAATATCGATATCCATATCGATATCCATATCGATATCCATATCGACATCCATATCGATATCCATATCGATATCCTTATCGATATCCATATCGATATCAATATCTATATCCATATCCATATCGATATCAATATCGATATCCATATCGATATCCATATCGATATCCAAATCGATATCCATATCGATATCCAGATCGGTATCCATATCGATATCGATGGCCATATCGATATCCATATCGATATCCATATCGATATCCATATCGATATCCATATCGATATCCATATCGATATCCATATCGATATCCATATCGATATCCATATCGATATCCATATCGATATCCATATCGATATCCATATCGATATCCATATCGATATCCATATCGATATCCATATCGATATCCATATCGATATCCATATCGACATCGATATCCATATTGATCCATATCGATATCGATATCCATATCGATATCCATATCGATATCCATATCGATATCCATATCGATATCCATATCGATATCCATATCGATATCCATATCGATATCCATATCGATATCCATATCGATATCAATATCGATATCCATATCGATATCCATATCGATATCCATATCGATATCCATATCGATATCCATATCGATATCCATATCGATATCCATATCGATATCCATATCGATATCAATATCGATATCCATATCGATATCCATTTCTTTATCCATATCGATATACATAAAGATATCTATATCGATATCCATATCGATATCCATATCGATATCCATATCGATATCCATATCGATATCCATATCGATATCCATATCGATATCCATATCGATATCCATATCGATATCCATATCGATATCCATATCTATATCCAAATCGGTATCCATATCGATATCGATGGCCATATCGATATCCATATCGATATCCATATCGATATCCAT
The DNA here is from genome assembly GCA_018903615.1 of Drosophila neocordata. Lineage (NCBI taxonomy): Eukaryota > Metazoa > Arthropoda > Insecta > Diptera > Drosophilidae > Drosophila > Drosophila neocordata. The sequence goes on along the minus strand of JAEIGI010000238.1, from coordinate 2,958 downwards.
ATCGATATCCATATCGATATCCATATCGATATCCATATCGATATCCATATCGATATCCATATCGATATCCATATCGATATCCATATCTATATCCAAATCGGTATCCATATCGATATCGATGGCCATATCGATATCCATATCGATATCCATATCGATATCCATATCGATATCCATATCGATATCCATATCGATATCCATATCGATATCCATATCGATATCCATATCGATATCCATATCGATATCCATATCGATATCCATATCGATATCCATATCGATATCCATATCGATATCCATATCGATATCCATATCGATATCCATATCGATATCCATATGGATATCCATATCGATATCGATATGGATATCGATATGGATATCGATATATCGATATGCATATCGATATGGATATCGATATCGATATCGATATCGATATGGATATCGATATCGATATCGATATGGATATCCATATCGATATCCATATCGATATCCATATCGATATCCATATCGATATCCATATCGATATCCATATCGATATCGATATGGATATCGATATGGATATCGATATGGATATCGATATGGATATCGATATGGATATCGATATGGATATCGATATGGATATCGATATGGATATCGATATGGATATCCATATGGATATCGATATCGGATATCGATATGGATATCGATATGGATATCCATATCGATATCCATATCGATATCGATATGGATATTATGGATATCGATATGGATATCGATATGGATATCGATATGGATATCGATATGGATATCGATATGGATATCGATATGGATATCCATATGGATATCGATATCGATATCCATATCGATATGCATATCGATATCCATATTGATATCAATAGCGATATCAATATCGATATCAATATCGATATCCATACCGATATCCATATCGATATCCATATCGATATCCATATCGATATCCATATGGATATCCATAGCGATATCCATATCGATATCCATATCGATATCCATATCGATATCCATATCGATATCCATATCGATATCCATATCGATATCCATATCGATATCCATATCGATATCCATATCGATATCCATATCGATATCCATATCGATATCCATATCGATATCCATATCGATATCCATATCGATATCCATATCGATATCCATATCGATATTCATATCGATATCCATATCGATATCCATATCGTTATCCATCCATATCGATATCCATATCGATATCCATATCGATATCCATATCGATATCCATATCGATATCCATATCGATATCCATATCGATATCCATATCGATATCCATATCGATATCCATATCGATATCCATATCGATATCCATATCGATATCCATATCGATATCCATATCGATATCCATATCGATATCCATATCGATATCCATATCGATATCCATATCGATATCCATATCGATATCGATGGCCATATCGATATACATATCGACATCGATATCCATATCGATATCCATATCGATATCCATATCGATATCCATATCGATATCCATATCGATATCCATATCGATATCCATATCGATATCCATATCGATATCCATATCGATATCCATATCGATATCCATATCGATATCCATATCGATATCCATATCGATATCCATATCGATATCCATATCGATATCCATATCGATATCCATATCGATATCCATATACGATATCCATATCGATATCCATATCGATATCCATATCGATATCCATATCGATATCCATATCGATATCCATATCGATATCCATATCGATATCCATATCGATATCCATATCGATATCCATATCGATATCCATATGGGATATCCATATCGATATCCATATCGATATATCCATATCGATATCCATATCGATATCCATATCGATATCCATATCGATATCCATATCGATATCCATATCGATATCCATATCGATATCCATATCGATATCCATATCGATATCCATATCGATATCCATATCGATATCCATATCGATATCCATATCGATATCCATATCGATATCCATATCGATATCCATATCGATATCCATATCGATATCCATATCCATATCGATATCCATATCGATATCCATATCGATATCCATATCGATATCCATATCGATATCCATATCGATATCCATATCGATATCCATATCGATATCCATATCGATATCCATATCGATATCCATATCGATATCCATATCGATATCCATATCGATATCCATATCGATATCCATATCGATATCCATATCGATATCCATATCGATATCCATATCGATATCCATATCGATATCCATATCGATATCCATATCGATATCCATATCGATATCCATATCGATATCCATATCGATATCCATATCGATATCCATATCCATATCGATATCCATATCGATATCCATATCGATATCCATATCGATATCCATATCGATATCCATATCGATATCCATATCGATATCCATATCGATATCCATATCGATATCCATATCGATATCCATATCGATATCCATATCGATATCCATATCGATATCCATATCGATATCCATATCGATATCCATATCGATATCCATATCGATATCCATATCGATATCCATATCGATATCCATATCGATATCCATATCGATATCCATATCGATATCCATATCGATATCCATATCGATATCCATATCGATATCCATATCGATATCCATATCGATATCCATATCGATATCCATATCGATATCCATATCGATATCCATATCGCATATCCATATCGATATCCATATCGATATCCATATCGATATCCATATCGATATCCATATCGATATCCATATCGATATCCATATCGATATCCATATCGATATCCATATCGATATCCATATCGATATCCATATCGATATCCATATCGATATCCATATCCATATCGATATCCATATCGATATCCATATCGATATCCATATCGATATCCATATCGATATCCATATCGATATC
>JAEIGI010000246.1:0-31700 GCA_018903615.1 Drosophila neocordata | reverse complement strand
ACACAAGCAAACGAAGAAATGTGCGATCGAACCGAAAGTAACACGCAAACATGTAAATCGCGTGATTTAAAACTGGCAAACATTCACACAAACATAATTACATATGAGAAATGGGCAAAGCAAAGGCCGAATATATGTAACATGCAATGAGAAACAGATAAGAACAAGTGCATGTAGGCTCGTGTGACGTCACTGAGAGTGCATTACATTGGGAGTGCATAGAACCGCAACAGCGAACACCCACACGCACACGTGCGTAAGCGACCGACGCACGAGACTTAGAGAGTCGGCTCAGGCGTATAGACTAGCGGGGGAGGCGAGGGGTTGCTTTTCGGTTGTCGGCAACATCAAAGTGAGCGGGCTTACGCATGTGTGGGTGGATTGGGAGCGGGAATGTTGGCATGTAACGGAGAACGGGAGAGAACATGTCCAAAGCAAAGGTTTGAAAGGCGCTGGAGGTTTTGGCGCTAAATTTAAATATATAATGATAATATATAATTTATATATATTTATATATATGTATATATATATAAATATATAGGCAGAATATACTATGTAAAGCTATATAACGTCGTACAATTCATGAACATAACATTAATATTTGTTATATGGAAAAGTTAAGGCGATACATTAATGCAGAGCATTAATTATGTATATATAGATACAAAAGATAAAGGGAGGGATATAGTAATATAGTTATTAAGTTGATTTAAGTATAAATTCAGTGTATTTAAGCATATATACAAGGGCGGTAAACTAGGAATAAGTCAAACATTGCGTCATCCCTGGGTCAAGATGCCTATAAATAGACACGGCTGAGACACAGGGATCATCAGTTAGAAAGCGAAGGAAACAGGCGACGTGTCACTTGGACCAGTAAGGTGCAAGTGAAATATCAACAAGTGAAGTACATAAGCGAGGACAACGAAGTGAAGAAACAAAAGCTAAGGGGTGCCAAGTCAGATCGATAGAAGGATATCCATCTGTATCCTGGCTACAAGTGAAGATTTAAAGGCAGAATCGTTTTTGGTGGCAAGTAAGAAAACTAGGAGTTATTCCTAGTAGAATATTAAAAACTAGGAGCAAATCCTATCAGATCACAAGACTAGGAGTTATTCCTAGCAATATATAAAAGACTAGGAGCTATTCCTAGCAAGATATAAAAGACTAGGAGCTATTCCTAGCATCATACAAAGGACTAGGAGCTATTCCTAGCAAAGCATTGAAGACTAGCAGCTATTCCTAGCAATTTAGTGAAGACTAGGAGTATTCCTAGCACAGTTAAGGAAGACCAGGAGTATTCCTGGCACAGGCAGGTGAAGACTAGGAGTATTCCTAGCACAGTTGAGGAAGACCAGGAGTATTCCTGGCATAGTGGGAAAAGACTAGGAGTATTCCTAGCAGAATAATAGGAGCGTAGCAGACGTCAGTGTAGATAGACAAGACCAGGAGTCATCCTGGCAGTAGGAACACTTGCCACAGCCAAACACAATCTGTCGATAAGTTTTCATGCGTGCCAGCGGTGCAGAGTGGATTTCACAATTGCCACAAACACAAAGCTAACAGCCCGTGCAGAAGCTCTCTGGCCATACTAACATCCACCAATCGAATCAACAATAAAATTATAACGTTGTATTAAAAGAAAACCAACTGCATCTTCTCATTTCACCAGCGCACAAAATAAATTTGTTGTGTCGTACCCCTACACCTGAAATCCGGCTCTGCCGCAAGTAAGGACCAAAAAGGATCTTTACAACTGGCGCCCAACGTGCTTAACTGGTGGAAGGGATTTACAAAATTTATTGTTTTCTGCATAAGAGAACAAACGTTATTTTTTTTAGTAAAAGGAAATAAATTGATCAAAGGCCGGCAAAATGAGAAAATCATGGATTTACTACATGAAAAAGGAGGATTTGATAAAAACCGGCGAAAAGTGCGGCTTCACACTATCAGGAACTGTAGAAGAAATGCGGAAACAGTTCGGAGAATGGGTCAACAATCATGAGGACGACCCAGAGTGGCAAACATGGATCAGCTCGCTGGCAGCAAAATATACAAAGGCCGCAAAAGCGATGCCGGTGTGGGAAATTGCAAAATTGGCAATTCCAATATTAACACCGCCAAGATGGGGAAGCGTGGGTGCCCTAGATGGCCCACAAAAACAACAACACACATTATATGAAGAGCCAAGAACAAGTAGAAAAGTTACAGAAAGTAGCAGAGTCGGGCTAACAAATTCTAATAATGAATATCCGAAAGTGGCAAAACAAGTGAGGGAATGGACATTTCGTTTCGATGGCAATTCAAAGCCGCTAGAATTCATCGAACAAGTTGAATGGTCAGCAGACATGTATAGACTAGATATCAACATGATTCGAAGGGCAATGCCAGAACTGCTGAAGGACAAAGCGTTAAAATGGTACGTGGCCAACAATAAGCATTGGGCATCATGGAGAGAGTTTACTGAGGCATTAAAAAAATATTTCTTGCCGAGGGGATATTTTATCAAACTGGCAGACCAAGTAAAAGCCAGAAAACAGCAATGGAATAAGTCATTCAAAGATTTCATGATAGAAATGCAAACCATGATGCGTCCATTAAAATGCCCAGATTTCGAGCAGCTAGAAATCATATTGGAAAATTGCACGCCAGATTTGAAAATGTACATTCGCCTACACAACATACAAACGCTGGAAGAACTGATGCAACTAGCAGATGAGTTCGAAACATTGGAACAGGAAAGGAAACAATTACAACGGGAGGCTCAAAGAGAACGCTTACACATACCAATGGGCGTGCAAAGACGACCAGTTGTGCAAGACAATAGGCATAACACCGGCTGCAGACGCTGCTTAGATGATGAGCGACCAATTCCAGCTCAAAGGCGGAATTTTGCGAAAATCCCAACAGGATGGGTACAGAATCCATCTCAAGCATGCAGAAGATGCGGAGGTGCAAGTCATTGGGCTAAGGAATGCAGCAACAGAAGATTAGAGTTCTGTTGGAATTGCGGAAAAATAGGAAAGCGTTCAATGAATTGTTGCATGCCAGCGGGAAACGCAAATCGGTTCCTGCCTGCAAGGAGCGAGCAGGAGCCGGCAACAACAGCTCCGCGAACCTAATCGGAAAGCTGATAGAAGAAGAAAGCCAACTATCAGCAGAAATTAGGATAGGGGGTATTAGAATGCTGGCCACAGTAGATTCAGGGGCCACAAGTAGCTTTGTTAGCCAAAAGATAATTCAAAAATTAGCTAGAAAAGATCAGCTAACAAAATCGAAAAAGCTAGTGATGTTGGCAGACGGAGCAGTCAAAGAAATAGACTGGCAATGGATCGCTGAAGTGCAATTTGGCGTCAAGATAATCAAAATGCCATTTTTAGTATTGCCTGGCGGAATTGATGCGGTGGTATTAGGGTGGAATTTCATAAAGGAAATGGGAGCCATTATACAATGCGCAGGGCACCAAATTGAAATTCCGCCAATGTGCAGAATAAAAGGGAGACTGACGGAAAGAATTTCGACAGCCATAGTGACAAATGCACCAGAAATAGAAGTCAGCGACTTTATGCGCGAAGAACTGGCCGAATTGGCCAAAATAAATGGCATGTCTAAAGTTGGCATGCACACAATCACTATGTGTGACGATAAGCCAATAAAACAAAGATATTATCCATAAAATCCAAAGATGCAAGGTATAATAAATAAAAAAGTTGAAGAATTGATTGAAAGGGGATATATAGAACGGTCAAATAGTCCTTACAGTTCACCAATACTAATGGTGAAAAAGAAACAAACTGGAAAATGGAGGCTATGTTGATTTCAGGCAGATAAATGCAAAATCGATAAAAGACGCTTACCCAATGCCGAGAATTGACTATATTTTAGATCAACGGCGCGAAGCAAGATTCATAAGCAGCTTAGATTTAAAAGATGGATATTGGCAAATTCCGCTGGAAATAAACAGCAGAAAGATGACGGCTTTCACAGTTCCAGGAAAGGGATTATATCAATGGAAAGTGATGCCGTTCGGTTTGCACTCAGCATCTGCAACATTCCAACGAGCTTTAGATATGGTCATAGGACCAGAAATGATGCCACACGCGTTGGCGTATCAGGATGACATCATAGTGGTTAGCCGAACAACAGAAGACCATAAAGCTCATTTAAAGGAAGTTTTCCGAAGACTAAAGGCAGCAAATTTAAGGATAAATGCAGAAAAATGCCAGTTCTTCAGAAAAGAGCTAAGATTCCTGGGCCATCGGGTAACAGAACAAGGCATTGGCACAGATCCAGATAAAGTGGCAGAAATAGCTGAATTAAAACCGCCACAGAACACAAAAGAGTTATGCCAATACCTAGGAGTAGCATCTTGGTACAGACGGTTCGTGCCAAGTTTCGCAATACTTAACAACCATTAAATTCTCTATTAAAGAAATAAGCAAAATGGGTGTGGGAAGGAAAACATCAGGATGCGTTTGACATGGTAAAGCAAAAATTAATGGCAGATCCAGTGTTGACATGCCCAGATTTTGCAAAAATGTTTGTATTGCAAACTGACGCTAGCAACTACGGCATAGGGGCAATTCTGACTCCTCGAGGCAGAGGAAGGCGAGAGAGTCATATCATACGCCAGCAGAACTCTGAATCCAGCGGAACAAAATTATTCGGCAACAGAAAAGAAATGTCTAGCAATAGTAGTAGTAGTTTAAGCCATACTTAGAAGGATATCATTTCAAAGTCATTACGGATCACATGGCACTGAAATGGCTGAATAGCATCGAAAGCCCAACAGGGCGAATGGCAAGATGGGCATTGGAATTGCAGCAATATGACTTTGAGATAACTTATCGCAAAGGAAAACTAAATGTCGTTGCAGATGCATTGTCGAGGCCAAAAAAGTAAAAAGAGAATCCGCAAAAATATACGGATTATGTAATGGAAAATGGGCAGTTATATAGAAATATACCGCATAGGGCAGGGCATGAAGATGTTGTGTCGTAAGGCAACAAATAATATCAGAAAACCACGACTCTCCAACTGCAGGACACACAGGCAGTAGGAGAACGATTGCTCGAATAGCGGCTAAATATTTCTGGCCAGGCATGCAAAGAGATGCACGCGCATATGTCAGCCGCTGTGAAAACTGCATGCGGTATAAACCAAGCCAGCAGCATGCAGCAGGAAAAATGCTGACACAAGTGCCAGAGGAGCCATGAACAACAATATGTGCTGATTTCGTTGGGCCACTGCCAAGATCAAAACATGGAAACTCGGTGTTACTTGTTATAGTAGACAGATTCTCAAAATGGACAGAGCTTGTACCAATGAGAAAAGCATCGGCAGAGAATTTGGTTAAAGCATTTAGAGAAAGAGTACTGGCTAGATTTGGCGTCCCAAAAGTAGTAATGACGGATAATGGAGTCCAGTTTGTCAGCAAAGTATTTGAGAAAATGCTGCAGGAATGGGGCACAATACACCAGCTGACAGCGCCATATACGCCGCAAGAAAATCCAACCGAACGAGCGAATAGAACAGTTAAAACAATGATAGCACAATTCACAGGAGAAGATCAACGACGATGGGATGAACAATGGCCAGAAATAATGTTGGCAGTAAATTCTAGCGTGTCCGACGCAACGGGATATACGGCGGCATTAATAACGCAAGGAAGAGAGCCGAGATTGCCAGGATCCACATTTGACAGGCTAACTATTGGATCAGGCAAACCAAGCCAACGGCCAGATGTCAATGCAGAGTTGATAAAAGAAATTGGCGTATTGGTGCGAAGAAACCTAGAAAAAGCTGCTCAGGATCAATCAAGGCACTATAATCTGAGAAGAAGGCAATGGAAACCACGAGTAGGCGAAATAGTGTGGGCCAAGGAGCACTATTTATCAAATGCAGCAGAAGGATTTGCTGCAAAACTTGCACCACGGTATGGTGGGCCGTACAAAGTCGTAGGATTTACTTCGCCAGTGATATGCAAACTGCAGCATATCACAAACAAAAAATCAAGGTTGGCACACATCAGCGAACTAAAAGTGCAACCAGAGCAAGTGCCAACAGATGATCCGAATGAGCCATAAATATGCAGGCGAGTATGTCTACCGGAAACCGGCCAAATGAAGTTTGAACAGTTGGACCGGCCGGACAACTGGGAAATCTTCAGATGGAATGGAACGGAAGAAACACAAACCAGCATAAATTAAAAAGGAAATAGCATTGGCCTACAGAAGTCAATAACAAGAATTTATTAAAAAAAAAAAAATATGTATGTATATATATAGTAATGGAGCGTTATAACTGGCTCAATTAATAGAAAAAATATGTACATATATATGTATAAAAAAAATTGGTTGCAGGCGTTCAATTTATTTTACAGTGCATATAAAACTGTAATATGAAAAAAAGAAAGAAATAAAAAAAATGTTGACTTTGGCGGGTTAGCAATGGACAAACAAAAACGGAAAATTAACACCAATGCCCCTCAAACTGTAAGAGAGCAGAACAGACGGAGGATGCAAACAGATAAGGAGAGGACTCTCTCCTGCGGTACACCAAGTGCAGGAGAGAGGATTCCCACATACAGTGTGTGTGTGAAGAACGGATAAAAAGAAAAACGAGAGCGGGAACCCGAAGCTGGACGCGCAGCAGCAGAGCGACGCGGATTAGAGGTTACGATGGCCCAAGTTACGACTGAGCAAATCAATCAGAAACTTTCTATCAAGATGAGCGGACGGCCGAATATAAATGAGCATGAGTTGGAAGAAGCCATGCAGATGATGGCATCGCCATATGTGTCGGACGAGGAGTCCGATGGCGAGGAGCTGGTCCAATGGGGGGCCGGTGATCGCCATCTCGTCCGACGAGGAAGAGGAAGAGGACGTGGGAGAAGGGATGGAGCTGCGGGAAGAGTTAGAAGGCATTGGAAGCGGCGACGAGGAAGAGGAAGAAAACGATGTAAGCGAAGACGAGGGCATCGGCCTAAATGACCTGGCATTCTTGCTGGAGGACGTGGAAGAAGAGATCCACAGGCAAGAATTGATATTCGGTGCGCCCATGGAGGAAGTGCCAAGGGTGGCAGAAGTGCCGCCGTTGATTAATGAGCCGGTAGCATACGTAACGATAAGCGATACCGAGGAGGAGGATGAGGAAATGGAGGAACGTGAAAGGCCACCAACTTAAATGCAACGGGCCGTTAGCCCGGCCAGTGCAGCGTTCGAAGATGAGTTTTGTGTACTGAGAGCCGGAGCGGAGGAGCCGGGAATTTAACAACAGCTGCTAGAATGGCAGCGACAACAGCAGCAAGACCCACAGCAACAGCCACAGCAGCAGCAAGCAAGAACAGCAACAGCGAGACCCAAGACGGCCAGGGTATATGAGGCAACGCTCTGCGCCGGTTGGCCAGCCGCAAGCGCCAAGGCCGCCTTTACAACGGCAACGTTCGGTGCCAGTGCCACAGGCACACCAAAGATGGCGGGAAGTGGAGCCCGAAGAGTGGCCAGTAGCGGTGGCCGTGGCCGTTCAGGCGATGGGGGAGGGGCCAAGACAGGCGAGGGTGCTGTGGGTGGGGCGGATCCGGTATCGAATCCGTAGTAATAGAAATAGATTTAGAGTGTTCGAAGAGGTGGGGGTATAGAGTAAGAGAAAATTTTGAAGTTTAGGTTAAGTAGAATAGGTAGATTAGGAGAAATTGTTGGAATTTAGTTTAGGTAGGAAAAAAAAAAAAAAATAAAATGAAGTTTAGGATAAGAGAAAAAAATATGAAGGTTAGGTTAGTAGATATTTTTAGAATTTAGATTAGGTAGAATAGGAAAATAATCTGAAGTTTAGGTTAAGTAGATGTAAGTAATATTCTGAATATAGTATATAAGTAAAAGATGCAGTCGGAGCCACCCATGCCAAAATAAGGCATGGTGACAATGGAAAAGATGCTCACGAGCTGCCAAAAATTGGAAAAGATGCCTGATGAATCGCCAAGAAGGAAAAGATGCCATAAATGGCCAAAAAAAAAAAGATGCGAACCAGGCCAACAAAAAAAAAAAAGGAACAGAAAAAAATGCCATATAAAAAAAAAGAGGAGGAAGAATTTGGCTCCCGAAGAAAGGGGGGAATGTGAGGAATATATAATATATAATATATATATATATATATACCTCAAAAAAATATAATATATATATACATATATACCTCACAAATGCGGCAAAGCATTAAGCCAGATACAGAATAAATAAATATAAGTCGTAAAAGCGGCTAATAACTAAAATAAGCGTTGGCCCAAAAAGGCAATTTCAAATTCATCTATGCTCGCGTTTATATGTTTGACTCAAACATATAAACGAACCTGGAGGTTCGATCAAACACAAGCAAACGAAAGAAATGTGCGATCGAACCGAAAGTAAAATGCAAACATGTAAATCGCGTGATTTAAAACTGGCAAACATTCACACAAACATAATTACATATGAGAAATGGGCAAAGCAAAGGCCGAATATATGTAACATGCAATGAGAAACAGATAAGAACAAGTGCATGTAGGCTCGTGTGACGTCACTGAGAGTGCATTACATTGGGAGTGCATAGAACCGCAACAGCGAACACCCACACGCACACGTGCGTAAGCCACCGACGCACGAGACTTAGAGAGTCGGCTCAGGCGTATAGACTAGCGGGGGAGGCGAGGGGTTGCTTTTCGGTTGTCGGCAACATCAAAGTGAGCGGGCTTACGCATGTGTGGGTGGATTGGGGAGCGGGAATGTTGGCATGTAACGGAGAACGGGAGAGAACATGTCCAAAGCAAAGGTTTGAAAGGCGCTGGAGGTATTGGCGCTAAATTTAAATATATAATGATAATATATAATTTATATATATTTATATATATGTATATATATATAAATAGATAGGCAGAATATACTATGTAAAGCTATATAACGTCGTACAATTCATGAACATAACATTAATATTTGTTATGTGGAAAAGTTATGGCGATACATTAATGCAGAGCATTAATTATGTATATATAGATACAAAAGATAAAGGGAGGGATATAGTCATATAGTTATTAAGTTGATTTAAGTATAAATTCAGTGTATTTAAGCATATATCACAAGGGCGGGAAACTAGGAATAAGTCAAACATTGTTAAGTAGTATATAAGGGTGGATGTTGGCAACGTTGGAGAGCAAAGATTGTAGCTGAGAGGCGTATGCGTGATTTCACCATGCAGGATCGGCCGAGAAGGCCGAAGGCAAAAGAAAGCGATGGAAAGTTTTGGGCGGCAAAAGTTGGCGCGTGGCAAAGTACTGGCAACGGTACGTAATCCCACCACGCGTCATCCCTGGGTCAAGATGCCTATAAATAGACACGGCTGAGACACAGGGATCATCAGCTAGAAAGTGAAGGAGACGAGCGAAGTGTCACTTGGACCAGCAAGGTGCAAGTGAAAAGTCAATAAGTGAAGGTTCAATAAGTGAAGTAAATAAGCGAGGACAACGAAGCGAAACACAAGTGAAGAAACAAAAGCGAAGGCGTGCCAAGTCAGATCGATAGAAGGATATCCATCTGTATCCTGGCTACAAGTGAAGATTTAAAGACAGAATCGTTTTTGGTGGCAAGTAGGAAAACTAGGAGTTATTCCTAGCAGAGTATTAAAAACTAGGAGCAAATCCTATCAGATCACAAGAGTAGGAGCTATTCCTAGCGGATCATAAAAAGACTAGGAGTTATTCCTAGCAATATATATAAGACTAGGAGCTATTCCTAGCAAGATATAAAAGACTAGGAGCTATTCCTAGCATCATATAAAGGACTAGGAGCTATTCCTAGCAAAGCATTGAAGACTAGGAGCTATTCCTAGCAATTTAGTGAAGACTAGGAGTATTCCTAGCACAGTTAAGGAAGACCAGGAGTATTCCTGGCACAGGCAGGTGAAGACTAGGAGCATTCCTAGCAGAGTTGGGGAAGACCAGGAGTATTCCTGGCATAGTGGGAAAAGACTAGGAGTATTCCTAGCAGAATAATAGGAGCGTAGCAGACGACAGTGTAGATAGACAAGACCAGGAGTCATCCTGGCAGTAGGAACACTTGCCACAGCCAAACACAATCTGTCAATAAGTTTTCATGCGTGCCAGCGGTGCAGCGTGGAATTCACAATTGCCACAAACACAAAGCTAACAGCCCGTGCAGAAGCTCTCTGGCCATACCAACATCCACCAATCAAATCGACAATAAAATTATAACGTTTTATCAAAAGAAAACCAACTGTATCTTCTCATTTCACCAGCGCACAAAATAAATTTGTTGTGTCGTACCCCTACACCTGCAATCCGGCTCTGCTGCAAGTAATGACCAAAAAGGATCGTTACAATACATGAACGTATATATATATATACATATATATATGTATATATAAAAAAAACAAATGAAAAAAAAAAAAATTAATAAAGATACTTGCAACATAAAAATCATTTATGTATTGGAGTGCGGCGTCAATTGCTGATCACCGCTAGTACATACATAAAAACATACAAATATATATATAAAAAAAAATGTGAAAAAAAATTAATAAAGATATTTGCAACATAAAAATCATTTATGTATTGGAATGCGGCGTCAATCGCTGATCACCGCTTTTACATACATAAACACGTTAAAAAAAGGAAAAAACCCTCACACAAATAAGGAAAATATTTTACCTTAAAATGACACATGCAAATACATAAAAAAAAGAGTAAAACAAAGTGAATTGTAAGTTGCACAGCTGGAAAAATAGAATTTCTACTAATAAAACGAGGTTGCTAGAATATAGAAAACAAATTGATTCTTGTCTCCTTTTTTATATATATATAATACAATGTCACAAATTTAACCACTGCCATTGGGTATATACACATACATACATATATACGTACATAAGCAAATAAAAAAAAGAAACAACCACACTAACTAAAAACCCAAGTAGACAGGCAAATGAGAGAAGAGTAAATACGAAGTACAACTATAAAAAAAAATATATATATATAAAAAGGAGTAAGAAATTTTCCATGCAAGTCCGGCCTCACAGATGAAAAACAATAGATTAGTAAATAAAACCAGGTCCCGACTTAGGAATAGTGTCAGTCTACCAGAAATTAGAGAAGAAGAACCCAATAGACCAGAAGCCATGTCGGATTCAGGCAATGCCTCGAACCAATCAGGAAATGTCACTCCTAGCTTAGGGACAGTAACAATGAGGGACACAGCTAGCACATCCCTAAACACATCCATTAACGTGACTCTCAACCCGACTGACATACTAGCTTTATTCAAACAACTACCTAACTTTGACGGGACCCCAGGCACCCTGGACAGATTTATCACCAGGCACCGTGGACAGATTTATCACCAGTGTAGAGGTGATTATAATGCTCATTAGGGGCACAAACCAGACGCCATATGGACAACTACTACTAAGCACTATACGGAACAAGATAACGGGCAGAGCTGACCAAGCACTAAACAATCTGGCAAGGGACAATATCAAGAATAACTTAAAATGCTTATACGCATGCAAAAAATTCGAACCAATGATTTTACGAGAACTGCAAAGACTACCCGACGACTTACCAATAGGTACACTTTTCTTCGAAATTACAAAATTAAGAAATCAATTACTCAATATTTCTTCTAACCATGACTATCAGGCTGACACAGCCTCAAAGAAAGCATTATATGACGACGTTTGTCTGCATGCTTTCCTATCCTGACTTCGTGAACCACTGGTAACAATAATTAGGGCAAGAAACCCAGGTTCTATAGAAGAAGCATTCCAATTGTGCCAGGCTGAGAAAAGTTTTCACTATCAAGGACGGAACAGGGGACAATACCCAAACAGTAACATAAATAGACAACCGTCATATAATAGAAATCGTTTCCATATAAATAATCGACTCGGCAATACCAGAAATTACAACTACCCGAACTCATATAACTTTGGTACGGGACTACCATAACTCCCAAAACTATAATTCTTCACCAAACGGGCACAACAACAGGAATCGGAATTCCCGCGAAACATACCAAAATAGACAATACCAGAATAATACTGAACAAGCACAACAGACCAATTTTCACAATATTAATGAGGACGAAAATTTTCAAGGACAAGCCTCGACAAACCCGTCGGATACATAAGTAAGCATACTCATGGTCCAACACTTCCTTATGTAGTTTTGAGTATCCCCAATCATAACCAAAAATTGAAATTTATGATCGACACGGGTTCTACCTTTTCATTTATAGACCCCAAATTTGCTAACAAAGAAATGACACTAAACCTGACTAAGGAAATAATAATTACGACTGTCCTACAAAGTTACCCTATAGTCATAAAAATCAACTTGCCTGTCCCACCAGAATTTAACGAACCCGGTATACTTTTTCTCCTTCTTTTTAAGTTTCATCCATATTTCGATGGGCTCCTAGGTATGGACTTTCTTTCATCCTTCAAGGTTAATATAAATATGGGAGAATTCAAGCTCCAAACAGAATACACTTCCCTCGATATTTTAACCAAAGTTAATTACGCATCGGACATCTTCTATACACACCCCAATACGAAAGCTCGATTCAAGCTCCCTGTTAGTCTCACTAAGGGAGATTTGCTTTGCAACACAACATCTATTGACACAAATCTTTTCATATCCGGAGGGCTCTACACAGCCGATGAACGAAAAAGTTTCCTTGAAATTACAAATGAAACGGACATAGAACAAACGCTTTGTTTAGATCAGCCAATACAAGTAATGCCATATAACGAAAAAACATACGACCAAATTCGTAGTATAACACTACAAACTGAACCTCCTTTCGGAGGCGAACAACAAGGCAACTCATTGCAAACATCGTATTTGAATAAAGAAGAAAAAGAGGGGTTATTAAAAGTTTGTAAAGAATTTCACAACCTATTCTATTATGACGCGTTGCCACTCACCTTCACTAACGAGTTAAAGCACCAAATCTCCACATTAGACAACATACCAATGCAAGTTAAGACCTACAGATACCCATACGTTCATAAGGAGGAGGTTCGGAAGCAAATCGCCCGTAACATAATACAAAATAGTCATTCACCCTGGGGTGCTCCCGTTTGGGTAGTCCCAAAGAAATCCGATTTTACAAACAAGAAAAAGTGGAGATTAGTTATCGACTACAGAAAACTTAATGACAAGACAATCGCAGACAGATACCCCATACCTAATATTAACGATATACTCGATAGCATAGGAAAGGCAAAATATTTCTCCACAATAGATCTGGCAAGTGGATTTCACCAGATTGAAATGCATCCAGATCATATGGCCACAACGGCTTTTTCTGTCGAGAATGGACACTATGAATTTTTACGTATGCTTTTACGAATACTTGTCTTGTCTACCTTGATGATATTATAATTTTTTCCACATCCCTCCAAAAACACTTGTCAGATCTTAAAGCCGTCTTTCGGAAATTGCAATTAGCGAACCTGAAAATCCAAACAAACAAATCCAAATTTCTAAGGAAAAAAATAGACTTCTTGGGACATACAGTCACACAAGAGGGTATCAAACCCAATCCAAACAAGATAAAAGCAATTAAAGACTTCCCATGTCCTAGGACTATCAAACAGATAAAATCATTCCTAGGATTACTAGGCTATTACAGGAAATTTATAAAAGATTTTGCTAAAATTTCAAAACCAATTACAAGACAACTTAAAGGAGGCAAATCGATTATAATTGACACAGAGTTCAAAAAAAGCATTCGACTATTGCAAAACATTATTAACAAACGACCCTATACTACAATACCCTGACTTCAAGAAACCTTTTACACTAACGACGGACGCTAGTAACTTCGCCATAGGAGCCGTACTGTCACAAGGCCCTGACAAGTCCGACAACCCTATTTGCTTTGCAAGTAGGACGCTTTCAGACACAAAAACATGGTACTCGACTGTAGAAAAAGAAATGCTAGCGATAGTCTGGGCAGTAAAATATTTTCGACCGTACATATACGGTAACAAAGTGAAAATCGTCACAGACCACAAACCACTAGTTTGGCTAGAAAATTTCAAGGGGCAAAATCCGAAACTCCTTAGATGGAAATTAACCTTGTCCGAATATGACTATGAGATGGTCTATAAAAAGGGTTCACAAAATGTCATTGCAGATGCACTGAGCAGAATGGAACCGAATATGTGCACAAACGACACCAGCCCTGCATCAAACCCTACTATACCACTTTCACGTAGTCCGTTAAATACATTCACCATGCAAACAATATTTAAGTTACATCCAATCTCTTCTTGTGTTAAAACATCCCCGTTCACACACAAAATCCGCAGTTGAATTTCAGAACCATCTTTTGTGATACCCGAAATACCAAACGGACCGTTAGATATCATTCACACTGATATTTATACAATCGACGACAACTACAATATGACCATAATCGATAAATTCTCAAAGTTCGCTCAAGCCTAGAAACTCCGTCAGTGTCACAAAAGCCTTTAAAACATTCATGAAACAATTCGGCCTACCGAAGAAGATCATTCTCGATCAGGGCGCCGAGTTCTCAGGGTTAGTCTTCAGGAAATTCCTGGAACAATATAATATAGAACTGCACGTTACATCTTTTCAACAATCAAGTAGGAACTCCACAGTCGAACGGCTACATTCTACATTGACGGAAATATGTAGGGTAATTTTCAACAAAAGAAAGGAGTTAAAGTTACCACAAGAACACGACGAAATCCTCGATGAAGCAATTATTATTTACAATAATGCTATCCATTCGAGTACTAATCACACCAGAATTTAACGAACCCGGTATACTTTTTTCTCCTTCTTTTTAAGTTTCATCCATATTTCGATGGGCTCCTAGGTATGGACTTTCTTTCATCCTTCAAGGTTAATATAAATATGGGAGAATTCAAGCTCCAAACAGAATACACTTCCCTCGATATTTTAACCAAAGTCAATTACGCATCGGACATCTTCTATACACACCCCAATACGAAAGCTGGAGTTAAGCTCCCTGTTAGTCTCACTAAGGGAGATTTGCTTTGCAACACAACATCTATTGACACAAATCTTTTCATATCCGGAGGGCTCTACACAGCCGATGAACGCAAAAGTTTCCTTTGAAATTACAAATGAAACGGACATAGAACAAACGCTTTGTTTGGATCAGCCAATACAAGTAATGCCATATAACGAAAAAACATACGACCAAATTCGTAGTATAACACTACAAACTGAACCTCCTTTCGGAGGCGAACAACAAGGCAACTCATTGCAAACATCGTATTTGAATAAAGAAGAGAAAAAAAGGGGTTATTAAAAGTTTTTAAAGAATTTCACAACCTATTCTATTATGACGCGTTGCCACTCACCTTCACTAACGAGTTAAAGCACCAAATCTCCACATTAGACAACATACCAATGCAAGTTAAGACCTACAGATACCCATACGTTCATAAGGAGGAGGTTCGGAAGCAAATCGCCCGTAACATAATACAAAATAGTCATTCACCCTGGGGTGCTCCCGTTTGGGTAGTCCCAAAGAAATCCGATTTTACAAACAAGAAAAAGTGGAGATTAGTTATCGACTACAGAAAACTTAATGACAAGACAATCGCAGACAGATACCCCATACCTAATATTAACGATATACTCGATAGCATAGGAAAGGCAAAATATTTCTCCACAATAGATCTGGCAAGTGGATTTCACCAGATTGAAATGCATCCAGATCATATGGCCACAACGGCTTTTTCTGTCGAGAATGGACACTATGAATTTTTACGTATGCTTTTACGAATACTTGTCTTGTCTACCTTGATGATATTATAATTTTTCCACATCCCTCCAAAAACACTTGTCAGATCTTAAAGCCGTCTTTCGGAAATTGCAATTAGCGAACCTGAAAATCCAAACAAACAAATCCAAATTTCTAAGGAAAAAAAATAGACTTCTTGGGACATACAGTCACACAAGAGGGTATCAAACCCAATCCAAACAAGATAAAAGCAATTAAAGACTTCCCATGTCCTAGGACTATCAAACAGATAAAATCATTCCTAGGATTACTAGGCTATTACAGGAAATTTATAAAAGATTTTGCTAAAATTTCAAAACCAATTACAAGACAACTTAAAGGAGGCAAATCGATTATAATTGACACAGAGTTCAAAAAAAGCATTCGACTATTGCAAAACATTATTAACAAACGACCCTATACTACAATACCCTGACTTCAAGAAACCTTTTACACTAACGACGGACGCTAGTAACTTCGCCATAGGAGCCGTACTGTCACAAGGCCCTGACAAGTCCGACAACCCTATTTGCTTTGCAAGTAGGACGCTTTCAGACACAAAAACATGGTACTCGACTGTAGAAAAAGAAATGCTAGCCATAGTCTGGGCAGTAAAATATTTTCGACCGTACATATACGGTAATAAAGTGAAAATCGTCACAGACCACAAACCACTAGTTTGGCTAGAAAATCTCAAGAGGCAAAATCCAAAACTCCTTAGATGGAAATTAACCTTGTCCGAAATTAACCTTGTTCACAAAATGTCATTGCAGATGCACTGAGCAGAATGGAACCGAATATGTGCACAAACGACACCAGCCCGGCATCAAACCCTAGTATACCACTTTCACCCAGTCCGTTAAATACATTCACCATGCAAACAATATTTAAGTTACATCCAATCTCTTCTTGTGTTAAAACATCCCCGTTCACACACAAAATCCGCAGTTGAATTTCAGAACCATCTTTTGTGATACCCGAAATACCAAACGGACCGTTAGATATCATTCACACTGATATTTATACAATCGACGACAACTACAATATGCCTACCCACTCACAAACAGAAACTCCGTCAGTGTCACAAAAGCCTTTAAAACATTCATGAAACAATTCGGCCTACCGAAGAAGATCATTCTCGATCAGGGCGCCGAGTTCTCAGGGTTAGTCTTCAGGAAATTCCTGGAACAATATAATATAGAACTGCACGTTACATCTTTTCAACAATCAAGTAGGAACTCCACAGTCGAACGGCTACATTCTACATTGACGGAAATATGTAGGGTAATTTTCAACAAAAGAAAGGAGTTAAAGTTACCACAAGAACACGACGAAATCCTCGATGAAGCAATTATTATTTACAATAATGCTATACATTCGAGTACTAATCACACCAGAATTTAACGAACCCGGTATACTTTTTCTCCTTCTTTTTAAGTTTCATCCATATTTCGATGGGCTCCTAGGTATGGACTTTCTTTCATCCTTCAAGGTTAATATAAATATGGGAGAATTCAAGCTCCAAACAGAATACACTTCCCTCGATATTTTAACCAAAGTCAATTACGCATCGGACATCTTCTATACACACCCCAATACGAAAGCTGGAGTTAAGCTCCCTGTTAGTCTCACTAAGGGAGATTTGCTTTGCAACACAACATCTATTGACACAAATCTTTTCATATCCGGAGGGCTCTACACAGCCGATGAACGCAAAAGTTTCCTTGAAATTACAAATGAAACGGACATAGAACAAACGCTTTGTTTAGATCAGCCAATACAAGTAATGCCATATAACGAAAAAACATACGACCAAATTCGTAGTATAACACTACAAACTGAACCTCCTTTCGGAGGCGAACAACAAGGTAACTCATTGCAAACATCGTATTTGAATAAAGAAGAAAAAGAGGGGTTATTAAAAGTTTGTAAAGAATTTCACAACCTATTCTATTATGACGCGTTGCCACTCACCTTCACTAACGAGTTAAAGCACCAAATCTCCACATTAGACAACATACCAATGCAAGTTAAGACCTACAGATACCCATACGTTCATAAGGAGGAGGTTCGGAAGCAAATCGCCCGTAACATAATACAAAATAGTCATTCACCCTGGGGTGCTCCCGTTTGGGTAGTCCCAAAGAAATCCGATTTTACAAACAAGAAAAAGTGGAGATTAGTTATCGACTACAGAAAACTTAATGACAAGACAATCGCAGACAGATACCCCATACCTAATATTAACGATATACTCGATAGCATAGGAAAGGCAAAATATTTCTCCACAATAGATCTGGCAAGTGGATTTCACCAGATTGAAATGCATCCAGATCATATGGCCACAACGGCTTTTTCTGTCGAGAATGGACACTATGAATTTTTACGTATGCTTTTACGAATACTTGTCTTGTCTACCTTGATGATATTATAATTTTTTCCACATCCCTCCAAAAACACTTGTCAGATCTTAAAGCCGTCTTTCGGAAATTGCAATTAGCGAACCTGAAAATCCAAACAAACAAATCCAAATTTCTAAGGAAAAAAATAGACTTCTTGGGACATACAGTCACACAAGAGGGTATCAAACCCAATCCAAACAAGATAAAAGCAATTAAAGACTTCCCATGTCCTAGGACTATCAAACAGATAAAATCATTCCTAGGATTACTAGGCTATTACAGGAAATTTATAAAAGATTTTGCTAAAATTTCAAAACCAATTACAAGACAACTTAAAGGAGGCAAATCGATTATAATTGACACAGAGTTCAAAAAAGCATTCGACTATTGCAAAACATTATTAACAAACGACCCTATACTACAATACCCTGACTTCAAGAAACCTTTTACACTAACGACGGACGCTAGTAACTTCGCCATAGGAGCCGTACTGTCACAAGGCCCTGACAAGTCCGACAACCCTATTTGCTTTGCAAGTAGGACGCTTTCAGACACAAAAACATGGTACTCGACTGTAGAAAAAGAAATGCTAGCCATAGTCTGGGCAGTAAAATATTTTCGACCGTACATATACGGTAACAAAGTGAAAATCGTCACAGACCACAAACCACTAGTTTGGCTAGAAAATTTCAAGGGGCAAAATCCGAAACTCCTTAGATGGAAATTAACCTTGTCCGAATATGACTATGAGATGGTCTATAAAAAGGGTTCACAAAATGTCATTGCAGATGCACTGAGCAGAATGGAACCGAATATGTGCACAAACGACACCAGCCCTGCATCAAACCCTACTATACCACTTTCACGTAGTCCGTTAAATACATTCACCATGCAAACAATATTTAAGTTACATCCAATCTCTTCTTGTGTTAAAACATCCCCGTTCACACACAAAATCCGCAGTTGAACTTCAGAACCATCTTTTGTGATACCCGAAATACCAAACGGACCGTTAGATATCATTCACACTGATATTTATACAATCGACGACAACTACAATATGACCATAATCGATAAATTTTCAAAGTTCGCTCAAGCCTACCCACTCACAAACAGAAACTCCGTCAGTGTCACAAAAGCCTTTAAAACATTCATGAAACAATTCGGCCTACCGAAGAAGATCATTCTCGATCAGGGCGCCGAGTTCTCAGGGTTAGTCTTCAGGAAATTCCTGGAACAATATAATATAGAACTGCACGTTACATCTTTTCAACAATCAAGTAGGAACTCCACAGTCGAACGGCTACATTCTACATTGACGGAAATATGTAGGGTAATTTTCAACAAAAGAAAGGAGTTAAAGTTACCACAAGAACACGACGAAATCCTCGATGAAGCAATTATTATTTACAATAATGCTATCCATTCGAGTACTAATCACACACCCTTCGAATTATTTAGCGGCAGAACACATATTTTCAACCAAACTGTGAAATTCAATAACGAACAAGATTACCTAACAAAGCTTAACGAATTTCGTTCTCATATTTACCCCGCGGTTAAATTAAATATGGAAGCGCGAGTTACCGATAACGGTAATATTCTACCCCCACCAAAACCATCTCGGGCAACGCCCATGGCCCACTAAGGTCAACCAACCTGGACATAACTGTTGCAACATCTCCCGATTGTTGAAATCAAGATCCGGCAGAATGCTGATGCAACAGTTCTCACATACATATTACATATAATCTTATATACTAACCAAAAGCCTCTGCGTAGGCGACATAGCATAAGGAAACGAAAATGCCAATTCAGCGCATTCTAATAACCCAGAGCCTCTACGAAGATTCCACAGAAGATTTGAAATAAAAAGACTGGCACTTGAGAATTCAGGCTGGAAGCAAATAGACGTATTCGCTTTGTATTATTTTATTTTATCAACTACTGACTATATGAAGCAAAGACATAACTGGCGCAGCTGGTAGCCGACCATACGATGCCTTTAAGATATACACTTTTCATAACAATGTAAGTAGTACCCATGGCAGTGGGGAAAAAAAAAGTGGTTAAAAGGAAACAAGATCATTTTAGTGGCAATACATAAAAATAAATTAAAATACATAATAGAGATGTTGTGCAACTTAAAAATCATTTATGTATTGGAATGCGGCGTCAATCGCTGACCACCGCTTTTACATACATGAACATATATATATATATATATATACATATACATATATACATGTATATATAATAAAAACAAATTAAAAAAGAAAAAATTAATAAAGATACTTGCAACATAAAAATCATTTATGTATTGGAGTGCGGCGTCAATTGGTGATCACCGCTAGTACATACATAAAAACATACATATATATAATAGCGTTTACTTACGTTCTGTACGTTCAATTTTTTTTTTTTTTTTTTTTTTGCGCGAATTCTAACGGGTGCACTAAATGCCCACACCTCCCGCCCAACCGACCGAGGGGCGCTAGCCTCATAACGTACGGCTCGAGTCGCGGGGACAGTTCATACATACAGACAAAAACGAAAACTAAAGCTAGCCACGAGCTAACAAAGAAAGTATAGAATCTTTTAGTAATGGAAACGAGAGTTCTGTACTGATTACATGATAAAGACGATTATAATCAGAACAAAGAACTCGGAAAGGTTCATGCAGTAAATAATTAGTAGAACAGCGTGACAGAGATATAGGTATAAAGTTTCTAGTAGGTCTACAAGGAATACTAAAATTTATTTGGTTCAATAGCTCGGACGAGTCTATATCACCTTTAAGAAGCTTGTGCATAAAAATGACGCCAAGCATTACTCTACGATTAGTAAGAGAAGGAAGGCCAAGTAAAAGAAGTCTACTAGAGTACGATGGCAAATTGACATTACGATCCCAGTTCAGACCACGAAGAGCAAAAAGCAAGAACTGTTTTTGAACCGACTCAATTCTTGCTTGGTGTGACTCATACTGAGGTGACCAGATGCAAGATGCATATTCTAAAATAGGACGGACCAGTGAGGTGAAAAGAATTTTAGTTGTATATGGATCGTCAAACTCCTTTGACCATCTCTTTACAAACCCAAAAACGCCCATGGCTTTACCGACGGTAGAGGAAATATGGGACTTAAACGTTAGTTTACGGTCCATCAGGACACCCAAGTCATACATCTCATTAAGACGTTCTAATGCTGTATTAGTAAGAAAATAAGTAAGTAAATGCGGAGAAGTTCTATAAAAAGTCATGACCTTGCATTTAGTTGCATTTAATTTTAATAAGTTATTATGACACCAAAGCTCAAGATTTTGAAGATCAGATTGCAATCGACAAGAAGAGGTAATGTCTTTGTAACTAAAACATAGCTTAACGTCATTTGCGTACATGAGGGCACGAGAGTAACTTATAGCAGAGGGAAGGTCATTAATGAAAAGGGTAAACAGCAGTGGTCCCAAATGACTACCCTGAGGCACCCCCGAAGTAACATGGATGGATTTGGAATATGACGATTTAAAAAGAACCCTCTGAGTTCTATTTGTCAGATATTCACGAATCCAATTAATTAATGGACTTGGAAAGCCAATACTATTTAATTTATAAAGAAGAAGCGTATGATTAACAGAATCAAAAGCCTTACTGAAATCAGTATATATGACATCAGTTTGCCTTGCATTTCTAAATCCTTCGATCGTTAAAGAAGTAAATTCTAAAAGGTTAGTGGTAGTAGATCTACATTTCACAAACCCATGTTGAGATGGTGAAATTATAGATCTACAAAAATGTTGCAATTGAGAAGTGATTAATTTTTTAAAAAGCTTTAGGTATAGCGGACAATTTAGAAATACCCCTATAGTTGGATGCTTCCGATCTTTTACCGCTTTTATGGAGAGGAACTATATAGGATTCCTTCCAGATAGCTGGGAACGTGGAAGATTTGACAGACAAAAGAAAAAGTTTACGAATTGGCTTACATAAAGCCTCGGCGCAAAATCTGAGAACGCAACCTGGTATTCCATCAGGACCAGGAGAGTAGACAGGTTTCACTAAATGAAGCACGCTTAGGAGCGAACTTCCATTGATCGACGGACTGTAAATGCAGTTAGAGCTTTTTACCTGGTAAGGATACGGAATGTCTGATTGATATTCCGTTGAGGAATAGGTTGTTGTAAAAAAGTCTGTAAACAAATCAGCGATGGCTTGATCAGAACTCGCTATATTGTTTTCAAGAGATAAGCATGATGGATAGACAGACATTTTGCGTTTGGAATTCACAAAGCTATAAAATTGTTTAGGATTACTAGAAAATTCTAATTTACAACGCTGCAGGTAATCCTTATAGCAGAGCGTATTACGCGTCAAAAACTTTGATCGAGCGACTACGTAACGGGCATAGTCTGAGGAGCGGCCTGATTTCTTGTAAATTTTATAACACCTTGATTTTACATTTTTCAAGTTGGTTAGCTCCCGAGTATGCCAGGGGGGCCTATAGGCCGACACAGGGATCCTCAGCGGTACACAAATCTTAAAAAGCGAACCAAGAGTGTTATAAAACAGAGAAATAGCTTGGTTCATGTTTGAACAACTATACAGGGAAGACCAATCATTTTTAAGAATGAGCTCATTTAACTTACTAAAATTGGTCTTGCGAAAATTACGGGATTTAACCGCAGGACAAGCACCAACAGTCGGTACACGATACGGAAGATCAATAGTTAACTCCAAAGTAGGATGAAAACTATCTTGAGGCAGGACAAGAGGGTCTATTCTAGAAACTGCACCATTGGTGGAATCGAGAACAAATATCAGATCCAAAGATCTATTATTCTTGTTACGGACTGGATTTATTTGAGTCAAAGATAACTCGAAAAGACCTTCAATAAAGCAATGTGAAATAGAAGGGAGCAACAAAGCAGATTCGTCAGTAGGGGACCATACTATTTCCGGTAAATTAAAGTCACCGAGAACAATTAACATGTCTCTATCAGACAGTAACGATGAGATGTGTTGGATAGAAACCAAGTGTTTAATGTACACCGCCATGTCGGATTGTGGCGGGATGTACGAGCAAGTAATGTAGACAGAGAAAGTCTTGAGACTGACCTTGACACTTACAAACTCAATCTCTTGGTTATCAGGAGATTGAATCCGGTCAGAAGATAACGACGAGTCAATGGCAATCAAGACTCCTCCGCCTACACGCGAAATGCGATCACACCTGAATATTGAAAATTTTGCAGACAGAACAGATGCATCGTTAATGTCAGGTTTTAATTAAGTCTCTGAAAATACTAGAATTTTATGATCAAATACTAGACTATCTACATAAAGTCTAGGAAGCTTAGATTTAGGTCCTCTTACGTTCTGATAGGCCAGATTAAGGGACGAAATTAGTTTTTTGGAACACCAGCAGATGATGATATTCCGGAAGCAATAGAAGAAGAAGTAGAAGGAAGCCTAACTGAGCCACGAGTTTTCTTTTTGGCCGTATATTCTTTCACTAATATGTGATCCGGCCAAAAGCTGTTACTACAGATGCAGTCAAACAGTTCAACCGGGACACTAATTTTAAAGGAAGAGATCTCCCTTGAATAATTAAATTTAAATTTTTCCACCGCTATTTTTGATGCTTGCATTTTTGTCTTAATGTAACCTAAGACGTCATCCGAAGAAGTTTCGGGATCAAGCCTTGAAACAAATATATGTTTCTTCGGTGGTGATCCAGTCAGAGGCCTAATTAATGGTGTTCCTCTAACTGGGCAGCTGTTGGCAATAACCAAAGAATTTGGTAGTTGCCCGGACTGTTCGGAAACTACAGTTTCATTCGTCTGTATAGAGAGACCATTTCCAGGAGAAACGGAAATGGCCTCATCTTTACGCCCACCCTGTGTGACGGGGGTGGTAAACGATATGAGCTGCGGAGGGTTGGCTGTGAGCAGTGACGGAGATTGCGGAACTGCGGCCGAGACAGGGATAGGCACCGGCAGATGCAGGGACAGATTCCGCATACTAGTTTTCTTGCGCTTTGGAGACTCATTCAACAGCTTATAGCTTTTGAATTCTGTCTCCAAAGCGTTAAACTCATCAAAGAGTTTACGAAAACCAGATGACAGTTTATTAAACTTGTCCCTGGTCTGCCTCATGAATACCCTCATCTCGATTTCCACTTCTCGGCATGAGTCGCATCCCCATTTGAGACCACCTCTTTGCTCCAAACTATCCCTCACTTTGGCTGTGTAGCCGGCACACTTGACGTGCATGACATTATCACACAGCCAACAAGTGAGAAATACTTAAATAAATATATAATATTTAAAATCAAATTCGACACTTGGGTCAAACTTGAAGAGAGGATAATTATTAAATTAAAGAGAGCACTACACGAGTACACGTATCAGTTGTACGGGAGGCAGAGATAGATGCGAGCGCGATCAAAAGAAATTAAGAAAAAAGAGCGGGAGAGCCAACAGCACTGCACATGCAACAACAGTACGTAAGCAAGAGCGCGAGAGTGATTTTAAAGCGGGAAGAAGTACAAAAGCAAAATCAAAGATTAATACAAAAGAATAAGTTTAATGCTTTGATTTTGCGTTTATATGTCCAAACAAACAAAAAGCACTATGTTAGTAAGTAGATAAACCACCACCAAACTATTGGACAATTTTATTATGGCAGCGCGATGACTTTAAAGTCGAAAATAAGGTGAATAAGCAGTGAAAGCTTGAATTGAATTATCAAAATAAAGTAAACTGAGTTTTAAGTAAATTGAATTTTATTTATGACCGTATAGTCGCTTGGTTACTTAAGAACTAAAAGTACAGAGTTTGGTCTCGCATTTTGAGACTCTAAATATTAAAGTATATAAAAGTGTTAGTATATACATAAGTGCAATATGATCTGAGCATTTTGAGACTCCAAATATTAAAGTATATAAAAATGCTTGATCAGCAATTCGTGGGTCTAGAATACAAGTTGTAGATGGTTTGGCGTTTGAAGTTAATTCTATAACGTCACTCCTCCCTTCTTTATTTTCGAGTGCGGCCTCGTGCTCTTTAACTTTATTATTGTTTTTTACTTGAAAAAACGTGTTTCTAAAATAAAATTGAATTTTGAATAGAGCATAAATTATTATCAGAAAAATGATTACGGTTAGTATTGAATATGTTATTATTTTAAATTGATTGCTTTCTTGTTGTCCAAACCAGATTGCATTTTTCGTTTCAATGTTTGATAATAAAGTAATTTTGCTTATATTATTTTCCAAAAATAGTGGGTATGTATAGTCTGAAAATGAATTTGATATAGATAATTGGTTTATTTCTTAAGTACAATTATAAATTTTGATGATTTGATTGCCTTCAATTTTTGGTTTATTCTTTTCACAATCTTGGTTTATTTTGGTTTTGCTTAAATTATAGGTAATTATGATATTTGGTTGGACATAATATTCAAATTGCTCAATTTCTGCCATAATGTAAAAACAATTAGTTGGTAAATTTTTTATTATGCCTGTGATACATTGATCTGTTATAATTTTTTTATCGGTGTTAAAAATAGTATTCCGAACTTGATAGAATTCATCTTCTAAATCATATTTAAGCCAATTTTTATTTTGGTCGGGGTATCTAATGATTTTCAATTTTGGGTATGAATTAATTTCCCTTGGAATGTGGGATAATATGTAAATTTCTTTTGTATTTTTATTTAACCAGGCTGATGTTTTTATGTTTAGTAATATTCTAGCGCCAATATTTTTTAGCTCATCATAACTCAAAAGTTTCGTATTAAATATACCTAGTCGGGTTAATTGCAATTAGTCCAATGAAGATTCCGAAGAGTCCTGTAAGGTGTGAGATTTAGTATATTTTAATTTTTTATAATCACTATAGTGTCTTTGGAAGATTCTGCCTCTTTTCTTATTCTGATAGTGCTTATTATCAAGTCTCTTAGTATCTGCAAGTTCTTCGTATGGCAAATCTGTTTTCTTATTCATCTTTTTTTTGTGGAAATTTGGGTTTACTTCTAAAGTTGGTAATCTTTTCTTGTTAAGTTTATTAATTCTATCCTCTTTTATTTCTTGAGCGTTTATTTCTATTTCCCTATTATATAGAAAAACTTCTGCAGGTGTTTTACCTGTGGTATCATGGGTCGTCTTATAGTTGTAATTATATACTGCCAACTCAATGTAGTTATACGCATCTAAAGTTCTGTTAGATGCTTGTAAAATCCTGATTTTCTCATTTAATGTTTTATGCATTCTTTCGATATCTGCTACTCCTGTTTTACTGGTTATTATTTCTATTTGTATATCAAATGTCTTCAACCAATCCTGGAGATTTTTGTTGACAAGCCACGGGTCTTAATCAAGTTTGACAATTTTTGGAGGTCCTATTGAGTCAAAAATTTGTAACAGGGCACGTTTCGATTCTATCCATGTTCTATCGCGGGTTTTAATAACTTTAACAAGTTTTGAGTGTAGGTCTATGCATGTTAGTTACCAATCTCCTGAATATTCCCAATAGTCTATGACATATTTATCTCTGATTTTTGTGCACTTGGGTGTTACCTCAAAAGGTCTGTCTGTTCGCTGATGTTCGTGTTTGGCTGTGTTACAAATGGTGCACTGATTTATAATATTTCAAATTTCTGATGCAAATTTAGGGTAAAAATATTTTTTTAAATGTTAAAATTGCTTTGTTGATGCCATTATGAATCTGGTCTTGGTGGATATCACTCACACTGCTGCTAAAATCGGCAAAATTATTGATGTTTATTAAATTTTTCGCACATTTAAGTACTGTAGTGCCTGTTTTGGGGTCAATAAGTGAAACGTAAACTCTCTGGAAGAGAGCAAAGTCAGTTTCGCTTTCTATTAAAATTGCTGTAGTCTTTCCACAGAAATATTTTTTTGTAATGTCAGTGGCAAGCTCTGTTGTCATAACACTATAAGTTATTGTATCGATGATTTGCCAAAATATTGTTCTGAAGTTTTAAGATCTTTGTTTGCTTTGATAAAAATAATTTTGTTTTTAAAATTATTGATTGGTTTCTCTGAAATTATTTTTCCATGATTTCATTTCATTTTCTTTGGCACTGTGGCAAGTGGCCATGGTGACTGTGTCTAAGACGTTTACTTCTTTAATTTTAATGCGAGACAGTGCATCTGCCACATTGTTTTCTTTGCCCGATATATGTTTTATATCAAAATCGTATTCGTTTAATTTTATTTTATATCGCTGTAACTTCATATTTGGTTCTATTAAGTTTTGAAGCCACTGCAATGGTTTGTGGTCACTATTTATTTTAAAATGTCTACCGTAGAGATAGGGGCGCAAATATTTGGTAGCCCATACGATAGCTAATAATTCTTTTTCAATGGTCGAATAGTTTACTTCGTGATCATTCAAAGTACGACTTGCGAAGCATATTGGTTTACCAATCTGCGAAAGCACGGCACCTATCGCAAAGTCACTGGCATCTGTTGTTAACACAAATTCTTTATTAAAGTCTGGTCTGGCTAATATTGGGTCTGATACAATTAGTGATTTTAGTTTGTTTAAGGATTCCTTGTATGCGTTATTATTTATTTTTATGACACTTCCCTTCTTTAAGAATGTTGTCATAGGTTTTGTTATTTTGGCAAAGTCTTTAATGAAGTTGCGATAGAATCCGCACAGTCCAAGAAATGCTTTTATCTCTTTTTGAGTTTTGGGAATAGGATACTGCTCTACGACTCTGATTTTTTCCGGGTTTGCTTGAATACCCTGATCATTAATTAATTACATGACCTAAAAATTTTGTTTCTTTTTTTAGGAATTCGCATTTGCTGAGGCGAATCGTCAGGTTAGCTTCTTTTAATTTTTCGAAAACTTTTCGGAGGCTTACGATATGTTCTTGAAGAGAGGTTGAAAATATAATTATATCATCGAGGTAGACAAGACAATGTTCACCCAAGATGTCTTTCAACACTTCATTCATAAGTCTTTGAAAAGTAGCAGGTGCATTTTTTAGACGAAATGACATTCTTGTAAATTCATAGAGACCTGTTTTGGTTCTGAACGCTGTTTTCTTGATGGAGTTTTCTTCCATCGGAATTTGATGAAAACCTTTTGCTAGGTCTAAGGTTGTAAAGTACTGACATCTACCTAGTTTGTCTAGCAATTCATCAATATTTAGCATGGGAAACCTATCTGATATGGTTACCTCATTCAGATTCCGATAGTCAATGACTACACGAAATTGTTTTTTTCCTGTCTCATCCTCCTTTTTTGGTACCACCCATATCGAGCTGCAATATGAGGAATTGGATTTTCGAATTATGCCTTGACTAAGCATTTCTTCAATTTGTTTATTTACTTCTTCCTCATGAATTTGAGGGTAAGGGTATGGTTTTTTATAAACGGGCTCTTCTGTTGTTGTTTTTATGGTGTGATATATTTTATGTGTACTTTTAGGAATTTTGGTCTCCTTAAATTTGAGCGATTCAAATTCTTTTATTATTGCATGTAAGCCTTTTTTTTCCTCTAAATTAAGGTGAGAATCTCGAATATCATTACAAGTAATAAGTTCTTCAAAATCGCTAATCTCATCGGCTTTTGCTAACAATAAAATTTCTTCGTAAGTATTCGGTACAATATGTATCATTTTAAATGTAATATCG
The DNA here is from genome assembly GCA_018903615.1 of Drosophila neocordata. Classification (NCBI taxonomy): domain Eukaryota; kingdom Metazoa; phylum Arthropoda; class Insecta; order Diptera; family Drosophilidae; genus Drosophila; species Drosophila neocordata. Next base: position 2,794 of record JAEIGI010000246.1, on the reverse strand, counting down.
TTTACAGTCACCGTCTCAGACTCGTAATCAATTTTCGCTCGACACGCGTTAAGTACGGGACCACCTATTAATAGATCATACAGTTCGGAAAAATTGTCAATGTGAAAGGGATGAAAATCAAAAAGTTCGATCACCTTCCACAGAATATATTCATTTAGGGTTTTACGGCCTTTTATAGTTTGTATTTGAATTGTCTCGTCTGTGAAAATTTTATGACCTAAATTGGTCTTTATTAAATTTACACTACTGCCTGAGTCAATGAGACAAGTGTTAATGACTACTGTTTGGGTTTGTCGTCCGAGGCTACTTGATGAAAATCCGAATCTTCATTTGAAAAATTTTCAGTAATGTCCATCGGTACGTTGGATTGTTTTGATTGACCGCTAACATTTTCTATCTGTCTGTTTGAATCAAATTGGTTTTGTCGCGAGTTTTGAGTACGCTTATAGGGTTGTTGATATTGTCTGTTATTATAACTACACTGATTCTGTTTGGTTTGTGAAGAATGTGGTTTTTCATAATGTGTATTATTGTTATAGCTATTCTGATTTTGGTATATTTGTGAAGAATGTGGTTTTTCATGTATTATGTATGTATTATTGTTAGAATAATTTTGATTAAAATTCTTATTGGAGACGTTTCGGTTGTCATTTTCAAGAGTTAATTTGTCAATAATATCATATGATAATAAAGTTAAATAATCCACTAGCTTACGAATTGATCCTCTGTATTCGGCCTTTGAGATGCGGTTCACCAGAACTGATAATAGAGTCCAATTTTTGAAATTGTCGATGAGTAGTGTTTTAAGTTCCACCCAGGTTAAAGGTTGATACCTCATAGCTGCTTAATATTTTGGAAAATTCTGGTCTGCTGCTCCGAGTTCATCGTTGGGTACGCCGATAAAAGATGTTCAATTTGGTTTAAAAATTGGGCCAGCTTTCCTTCGCCGTTAAATCGCTCGATGGAATTTAGGGAATATAACAAATCCCGTAGGGCATCAGGTGATAGGGATACAACGCCTTCCTGTTCGTTCGCCATGATGAAGATTTTTTTTTTTTTGTTGTTTCTTGTTGATTTTTATATGTTCTTATATTGTTCCGCACGAAATATGTTATGAGTCACTGTGCATATATTTATTTATATTTGTTTTGTATTATTATATATTTTTTTTTTAAAAAATTATGACTTCGCATTTGCGCACACAATTTATATTTTTCAATGCATATGGATTGCAGGGATCAAAAGATTTGCAATGCCCGGACATATACACGGTTCGTAGTGATTTTAATTCACTACCTAGTATTTCTATTGTCCAAAGGATCAATATTTAATCGAAATTCTAGATTAAACCCTTAAGAGCCATCGGTTTGTTTTCGCGGATAATTATCAGAGGTAACTTTAACACAGTTACTTATTAATTATCCTACCGACTGCGCCAAAAACGTTTACCCACTGATGTACGATCATCAAAATAAAGTAAACCGAGTTTTCTCTTCTGGACGTTGACGCGTACAATGCGAAGTACGTTCAAGTGGTCCAAGCGACACCAGGACCATGTCTGTTACGCGCGAACCCTATCAGACAGCATGCAACAAACGAAATCGCGAGGACAACGGACGACAATTACAGTATTAATTAGAACTAACTACGAGCTAGATAGTTAAGAATAAAAGTTTTTAGTTGCGAAATAGAAAGTTCTGAACCGATTACAGGATAAAGGCGATTGTAATCGGAACAAAGAACTCGAAAGGGTTCATGTAAAGTATAGTTAGAAGTACAGCGAGTTAAAGTTAGAGGGATATAATTTCTAGTTAGTCTACAAGGTACAGATAGATTAACCAGATTAAGTAAATTAGAGGAATCAATTTGTCCATTCACAAGCTTGTGTCTAAACAAAGTACCCAGGATTACTCTACGGTTAAGTAACGACGAAAAATTAATAAGAAGAAGTCTATCAGAATACGAGGGTAGGTTAACATTTCTGTCCCAGTTTAAGCCACGAAGCACAAAAATCAGAAATTGCTTCTGGACAGATTCAATTTTTATTTGGTGAGATTCATATTGAGGAGACCAAACGCATGATCCGTACTCCAGAATAGGACGGACCAGTGAAATAAAAAGGGTTTTAGTTGTGTAAGGATCATCGAATTCTTTCGACCATCGCTTGACAAAACCAAGAACACTCATGGCTTTACTGACTGTAATGGAAACAAGTGAAACTTAATTTGTGGTCCATGAGTACACCCAAATCATTCATCTCGTTCAGACGTTTTAAAGGAGTATTATTAAGATAATAAGTAACTGATTGAAAGTTAGTTCTATGAAATGACATGACATTGCATTTCGAAACGTTTAGATTTAATATGTTAATTTCACACCAGGTCTGCAAGTTATTCAGATCTGCCTGGAGCAAAAGGGGAGACTCTGAGTCTTTAAAACTAAGACAAAGTTTAACATCGTCAGCGTACATAAGGACACGAGAATGAGTTACTACTGAAGGTAGGTCATTTATAAATAGGGTAATAAGTAACGGTCCTAGATGGCTACCTTGTGGCACCCCCGAGGTTACTTTGATGGTTTTCGAAAGAGAGGTTTTAAATGCAACTTTTTGAGTACGGTCAGTCAGATATTGGGAAATCCAACACAGCAAAAGGCTTGGAAGCCCAAGTTTGTTTAGTTTGTACAGAAGCAGTGAATGGTTTACAGAATCAAAGGCCTTACTGAAGTCGGTATAAATGACATCAGTTTGTAGTGCATTCCTGAATCCATCGATCGCTAAAATAGTAAACTCTAA
>JAEIGI010000316.1:0-17560 GCA_018903615.1 Drosophila neocordata | reverse complement strand
TCCGGACGTGATCACTGTGACGCCTTGCGTGTTACGGTTGTTTCGAGCAAAAGTTGACCGAACTTGATTATTCAGAGGAAGTAAAAAAGTCGTAACAAGGTTTCCGTAGGTGAACCTGCGGAAGGATCATTATTGTACGTTCCAACCGTTACTTAAATAATATATACCAAATTTTAATATGAAAAATAAAAATTAAATTAACGATGAGTAAAAACAACATAACAAAATATAAATAGTTAAATAATATGTGGCGGTTATTGAATATTATATATACAGAATATATATGCTCCTATTCCCACATCTATATATAGAGGAATGAAAAATACCTAATTTATTATCGAAAATAGGAAGTGAAGGTTTTATTTTCTTCCAAAGGTGTGTGTACCACAATGAAAATACACGCGTTACTAATGTACACTTCCGTTAATGTATCGCTTATCCTAGTTATATGCATACATTGGTTAAAGCAACAACCCAAAAAATGCAATGTAAAATAAAAATTAAATTGACGATGAGTAAATACAACATAACAAAATATAAATAGTTAAATAATATGTGGCGGTTATTTAATATTATATATACAGATATATATGTACTTCCTATACATATATATATGAAATGAAAATACCTTAATTTACCATCGGAAATTGAAGTTTTTATTTTTCAGCGTGTATATGTACCACAATGTACACGCGTTGCGTAATGTATTGCTTATCCTAGTTATATGCATACATTGGTTAAAGCAACACCCCAAAAATACAATGTTGTACCTGTTATTAAGGTTAACGTTTTACATATGTCGATCGTCTACTACGATATTGGTAAAATCTCAATCTATGTTAAATAATTTGTATTCAATCAATTATGTAAAACTAAGACATTTCGCAGCATTATATTGGGTTAAATTTTTATTGAAGGAATTGATATATGCCAGAAAAATGGTGTATTTTTAATTTCTTTCAATAAATATTTTATTGACGTAATGAAATAAAAACATTAATTAATCACTCTAAGCGGTGGATCACTCGGCTCATGGGTCGATGAAGAACGCAGCAAACTGTGCGTCATCGTGTGAACTGCAGGACACATGAACATCGACATTTTGAACGCATATCGCAGTCCATGCTGTTATAGTACTTTAATTTATTTTAGAGTGCTGCTTGGACTACATATGGTTGAGGGTTGTAAGACTATGCTCAATAAGTTGTTTTAATATTTAATGAAATGTTAAAACATATGTTATATTATTGGTGATTTAGACATTAAATTATCATAATATTAATAATGAATGAAACACATTGCCTCTCAAGTATGAGAAAAAAGAAGATGTATATTAAATTCATTTTCAAATTTAATAATACTGAGGAATGTCTAGCATAAAAAGAATTTAATTTTTTTTTCATCTAGAATTGCCTCTTATTAATGGTTTGTAATGAATAAATAAAAAGTCATTATTATTATTCTTCACATATTAAAGATAACTAAATGGTTTCAATATATTAAAAAAATATATTTTTTTGTGTGTATATACAACCTCAACTCATATGGGACTACCCCCTGAATTTAAGCATATTAATTAGGGGAGGAAAAGAAACTAACAAGGATTTTCTTAGTAGCGGCGAGCGAAAAGAAAATAGTTCAGCACTAAGTCACTTTGTCTTTATGGCAAATGTGAGATGCAGTGTATGGAACATCAATATTCTAGTATGAGAAATTAATGATTTAAGTCCTTCTTAAATGAGGCCATTTACCCATAGAGGGTGCCAGGCCCGTATAACGTTAATGATTACTAGATGGTGTTTCCAAAGAGTCGTGTTGCTTGATAGTGCAGCACTAAGTGGGTGGTAAACTCCATCTAAAACTAAATATAACCATGAGACCGATAGTAAACAAGTACCGTGAGGGAAAGTTGAAAAGAACTCTGAATAGAGAGTTAAATAGTACGTGAAACTGCTTAGAGGTTAAGCCCGATGAACCTGAATATCCGTTATGGAAAATTCATCATTATAATTGTAATATTTAAATAATATTATAATAATAGTGTGCATTTTTTCCATATAAGGACATTGTAATCTATTAACATAAACCAAATTTATCATAAAATATGAATTATAGTTTATTTAAATTATTTTGCTTGCAATTTAACATAAAATAAATGTCATTAATTTGATAAAGTGTTGATAGATTTATATGAATACAGTGCGTTAATTTTTTTAAAATTATATAATAGCATGATTATCATTGATTTTCTATGTTTATTATATGCACTTGTATGATTAACAATGCGAAAGATTCAGGATACCTTCGGGACCCGTCTTGAAACACGGACCAAGGAGTCTAACATATGTGCAAGTTATTGGGATATAAACCTAATAGCGTAATTAACTTGACTAATAATGGGATTAGTTTTTTAGCTATTTATAGTTAATTAACACAATCCCGGGGCGTTCTAAAAAGTTATGTGTAATGATATTTATATTATTTATACCTCTAACTAGAACGTACCTTGAGCATATATGCTGTGACCCGAAAGATGGTGAACTATACTTGATCAGGTTGAAGTCAGGGGAAACCCTGATGGAAGACCGAAACAGTTCTGACGTGCAAATCGATTGTCAGAATTGAGTATAGGGGCGAAAGACCAATCGAACCATCTAGTAGCTGGTTCCTTCCGAAGTTTCCCTCAGGATAGCTGGTGCATTTAAATATTATATAAAATAATCTTATCTGGTAAAGCGAATGATTAGAGGCCTTAGGGTCGAAACGATCTTAACCTATTCTCAAACTTTAAATGGGTAAGAACCTTAACTTTCTTGATATGAAGTTTAAGGTTATGATATAATGTGCCCAGTGGGCCACTTTTGGTAAGCAGAACTGGCGCTGTGGGATGAACCAAACGTAATGTTACGGTGCCCAAATTAACAACTTATACAGAAACCATGAAAGGCGTTGGTTGCTTAAAACAGCAGGACGGTGATCATGGAAGTCGAAATCCGCTAAGGAGTGTGTAACAACTCACCTGCCGAAGCAACTAGCCCTTAAAATGGATGGCGCTTAAGTTGTATACCTATACATTACCGCTAAAGTAGATGATTTATATTATTTAATAATGTAAATTTTGAAACTTTAGTGAGTAGGAAGGTACAATGGTGTGCTTAGAAGTGTTTGGCGTAAGCCTGCATGGAGCCGTCATTGGTACAGATCTTGGTGGTAGTAGCAAATAATCGAATGAGACCTTGGAGGACTGAAGTGGAGAAGGGTTTCGTGTGAACAGTGGTTGATCACGAGTTAGTCGGTCCTAAGTTCAAGGCGAAAGCCGAAAATTTTCAAGTTAATAAAGTCATATTAATATAAATAATGGAAATTAAAACACTTGAATAATTTTGAACGAAAGGGAATACGGTTCCAATTCCGTAACCTGTTGAGTATCCGTTTGTTATTAAATATGGGCCTCGTGCTCATCCTGGCAACAGGAACGACCATAAAGAAGCCGTCGAGAGGTATCGGAAGAGTTTTCTTTTCTGTTTTATAGCCGTACTACCATGGAAGTCTTTCGCAGAGAGATATGGTAGATGGGCTAGAAGAGCATGACATATACTGTTGTGTCGATATTTTCTCCTCGGACCTTGAAAATTTATGGTGGGGATACGCAAACTTCTCAACAGGCCGTACCAATATCCGCAGCTGGTCTCCAAGGTGAAGAGTCTCTAGTCGATAGAATAATGTAGGTAAGGGAAGTCGGCAAATTAGATCCGTAACTTCGGGATAAGGATTGGCTCTGAAGATTGAGATAGTCGGGCTTGATTGGGAAACAATAACATGGTTTATGTGCTCGTTCTGGGTAAATAGAGTTTCTATCATTTATGATAGTTATTTGTTCCCCGGATAGTTTAGTTACGTAGCCAATTGTGGAACTTTCTTGCTAAAATTTCTAAGAATACTAATTAATTTTAATTAGTTCTTTTAAATTAGAACGATTATCAATTAACAATCAATTCAGAACTGGCACGGACTTGGGGAATCCGACTGTCTAATTAAAACAAAGCATTGTGATGGCCCTAGCGGGTGTTGACACAATGTGATTTCTGCCCAGTGCTCTGAATGTCAAAGTGAAGAAATTCAAGTAAGCGCGGGTCAACGGCGGGAGTAACTATGACTCTCTTAAGGTAGCCAAATGCCTCGTCATCTAATTAGTGACGCGCATGAATGGATTAACGAGATTCCTACTGTCCCTATCTACTCAGTCTGAGTTTGACAGCCGAGCTGAACGGACGTGTTTCTGAAGTGAAAATTGTGAATCAGACTAAAAACATTTGGAAATTAATAATTAAACAATTATTGCAGAAAGTGGAATAGTGAATCAGTGATTTAACCACAGACCAAGGGACGAAGAATCCAGTGGTAAAGCGGCAAATTGTGTGCGAAGTAAAATTATTAAATAAAAAGAGAAAATAAAAACTGAAATTGCAAAGGTTGCTGAGATAAAAATTTAAACGAGAAAATAAAAGTGAAGTGGCAAAGGTTGCTGAGACGAAAAAAAAAAGGGCTTGTATCGATTACTTTATAGTATCGATTTCAAGTGACGAGAAAATATCGATTGTAAGTGACAATTTATTGATATAAAATATCGATTTAAGTTGATTCAAAATTGTTGACATCTATAAATTGGGAAAATTATTTTTAAATTGACGGGATGGAAACCCGCTGTGTATTTGAATCTGGCGACGATTCAATTTTTGAATCAGGTGCGGAATCATCGGTTGCTTCAGTCGACGCCGCCGGGAGCCGCAAAAAGGGGCGGAAAATTAGGGATCGAATAGTATCGATGCCGGATCCATTGCTTGGTGAGCCAACGGACGCCAAGAGGGCAGCGTTGGATCCCAAGTTCCTGAAGCCCGCCAAGCCGGTTAAGCGAAAGGCTTCCGTTGCCGCTGCTGTCGCCTCTGTGGTTGCTGATGACAGTGCGGTTGATGATGATGCTTCTGGTATTCCACATTGCCCAGCGTGGCGCATTGTGGCCGGAGGAACGTCGGCAATTTTGGCAGAAATTTCTGCGGCTGGAGAAGGCACCCGCAATGCCATTGTGGGCGTTGGTCCAAGGGCTGCAAGGGAGATTTCGTTGGCCATTAAGCGTCTGGAGGAACTGGCCATGGCCTTGGCCATAAGAAACGCGCTTCTAGAAAGCAAATCAGGCGGAACACCCGCACCCACGCCGCCTGCTGGAACTAATCATGTTGCATACCCCACTGCCACCACCAATGCTGCTGCCGCTGTCCCCGTTCTCGGAGTGCCGATCCCCGCCCCACGGTTCAACAAGCCAGTTGAGACGTGGTCCGCGGTGGTAACGAGTCAGGACCCGAACGTGTCCAGTAAGCAAGTGGCTGAGCGGGTGATGAAGGAAGTCGCACCAACGCTGGGAGTGCGTGTTCACGACGTACGTGAGCTGAAGCGTGGCGGAGCTGTAATCCGTACACCGTCGGTGAACGAGATGAAGCGCGTGGTGGCGAACAAGAAGTTCGCAGAGGTTGGATTAAAGGTCCAACAGAGTAAGGGATTTAGACCAAAGATCACAGTGTTTGACGTGGACACGAGCATTGTCCCGGAGACGTTCATGGAGGAGCTGTTTTGCAACAATTTTCAAGAACAGATGACGGAAGCTATGTTCAAGAAAGCGGTGCACCTGGAGACGAAGCCTTGGTCCGTCACTGACGGCACCAGCGTTAACCTGACGCTGGAAGTGGACGAAAAAGCGTTGGCCATACTTGAGCAAACCGGGAGGGTCTACATCAAGTGGTTTTCATACCGCTGCCGATCCCTTGTCCGTACCTATGCTTGTCATAGGTGCGTCGGATTTGACCACAAGGTGTTCCAGTGTCGCCTCAAGCAGGACGTGTGTCGCCAGTGTGGACAAACTGGCCACGTTGCAGCGAAATGCAGTAATCCGGTGGACTGCCGGAATTGCCGCTTCAAGGGGCTACCCTCAGGGCATCTGATGCTCTCGGGATCGTGCCCGATATATGGTGCGGTATTGGCGAGGGTGCAGGCCAGACATTAAGATGTTTGGTCTCATACAAGCCAACTGTGGACGGGCCCGCGTTGCGAGATTTGCGAGACCTTGACGGACTTGGTGTAAGAAGGGAAGACATCAGTTGGAACTTTTCCCGGGTCCTGGAGACACCAGAGCTGATGCAGATGTTGGAGACCTTTGCGAGGGCGACGTTCACAAGGCGGAGAGGGTTGCACCAGATGGCGACCACGCAGGATCAACCAGTGCCGGGCCAATGAGGGCCAAAACTGGAAGCAGTTTGGAACTTGGTCCATACTGCGAGGCTGAACCAGAACGCCTTAATCTGGTAGTAATATGGCATTTATGTCATATCACAAGGTCCAACCAGAGCACCCAATCTGGTAGGCGAGCTCCGAATGGAGCAAGCTGATGGATCACCCATTCCATGCGTGTCGTGAGCAAAAATGGTGAGTAGCTTTAGCTGCGAACAGCCGACCAAAGCTGTTAATTTGGTACTACGGGTGGGCTAGTGGCCCTATGCTAGCCCAATGAGGTTGGCCCCCTTGTGGGAGATCGTAGTGGCTGTGGTTTGACACCCGAATGCGGGGAGAGCCTTTGGCTCGGCGTGGAGTTGCGTTATCAACCGGGTGCTGTACCCATAGATCAGCAGAGGTTTTAGATAGGCCTCGCCCTTCGCCAAGGGAAAATATCATGTCCGACAACATGTATTTTATTCGGCACCGATAAGATGTTGCAATTGCAACATCTTTGAGGGGCGCTGGCCGTCGCTTTGTTTCGGCCCACTGTACTATATGTCACATTTGTGACATATTAGAGTACCGTGGTTGTAAACCCCCAAGGGGTACACGCCACGTAAAACAAATTCGACTTAATGTCCCTATCTACTATCTAGCGAAACCACAGCCAAGGGAACGGGCTTGGAATAATTAGCGGGGAAAGAAGACCCTTTTGAGCTTGACTCTAATCTGGCAGTGTAAGGAGACATAAGAGGTGTAGAATAAGTGGGAGATATTTTTCCTTGTGTTTAATATCGTCAATGAAATACCACTACTCTTATTGTTTCCTTACTTACTTGATTAAATGGAACGTGTATCATTTCCTAGCCATTATACGGATATATTTACTATATCTTATGGTATTGGGTTTTGATGCAAGCTTCTTGATCAAAGTATCACGAGTTTGTTATATAATCGCAAACAAATTCTTTAATGAGAGAATGCATTTATGTATTTTCAATTTAAAAATTTTGGTATAACTCCAATTACTCAGGTATGATCCAATTCAAGGACATTGCCAGGTAGGGAGTTTGACTGGGGCGGTACATCTCTCAAATAATAACGGAGGTGTCCCAAGGCCAGCTCAGTGCGGACAGAAACCACACATAGAGCAAAAGGGCAAATGCTGACTTGATCTCGGTGTTCAGTACACACAGGGACAGCAAAAGCTCGGCCTATCGATCCTTTTGGTTTAAAGAGTTTTTAACAAGAGGTGTCAGAAAAGTTACCATAGGGATAACTGGCTTGTGGCGGCCAAGCGTTCATAGCGACGTCGCTTTTTGATCCTTCGATGTCGGCTCTTCCTATCATTGTGAAGCAAAATTCACCAAGCGTTGGATTGTTCACCCATGCAAGGGAACGTGAGCTGGGTTTAGACCGTCGTGAGACAGGTTAGTTTTACCCTACTAATGACAAAACGTTGTTGCGACAGCATTCCTGCGTAGTACGAGAGGAACCGCAGGTACGGACCAATGGCACAATACTTGTTCGAGCGAACAGTGGTATGACGCTACGTCCGTTGGATTATGCCTGAACGCCTCTAAGGTCGTATCCGTGCTGGACTGCAATGATAAATAAGGGGCAATTTGCATTGTATGGCTTCTAAACCATTAAAAGTTTATTTAATAAACGACAATGGATGTGATGCCAATGTTATTTGTAACATAGTAAATTGGGAGGATCTCCGATCACCTGATGCCGCGCTAGTTACTTATTAAAACATTATTTAATACAATGACAAAGCCTAGAATCAATTGTAAACGACTTTTGTAACAGGCAAGGTGTTGTAAGTGGTTGAGCAGCTGCCATACTGCGATCCACTGAAGCTTATCCTTTGCTTGATGATTCGATTTTAGCACATTTTTAATGTGCTATGTAGAGTACTAACCAAGTAGCCAAACGAATTCTCAATATTTGTTTAGTTACGCAAAACACTAACACTATACCAAAAGATAATAAATATATGAAAATAAACAGAAACGTGTCATTGTGGAGATGACATGTTATATGCAATATATGGTTAAGTGAGTTTAACTCTCTTAAGGCGGTAGTTACTAAGACACTTCAACGATTGCTTAAGAAGTCGTCTTTTTAATAGTAACGCAAAAGAACTGATTCCTCAAATTCCTACTGTCCCTAAAATAATAAATAAATGATGAAAAATATAAACAAATTTTTCACCATATACAATATATGAAAACTAAAATTTACTATGCTTAAGAGAGTTTGACTCTCTAAAGGTAGCCAATTGACTCGTCATTTGTTTAGTGACGCCAAATAATTTATTATTTGGATTTTCTACCAAGTCAAGCAAAACAAAGAATATATAAAAATGAAACTAAAATGGCGGTTGTTACTAAGACACTTTAACGATTGCTTAAGAAGTCGTCTTTTTAATAGTAACGCAAAAGAACTGATTCCTCAAATTCCTACTGTCCCTAAAATAATAAATTTAATGATGAAAAATATAAACAAATTTTTCACCATATACAATATATGAAAATTAAAATTTACTATGCTTAAGAGAGTTTGACTCTCTAAAGGTAGCCAATTGACTCGTCATTTGTTTAGTGACGCCAAATAATTTATTATTTGGATTTTCTACCAAGTCAGCAAAACAAAGAATATATAAAAATGAAACTAAAATGGCGGTTGTTACTAAGACACTTTAACGATTGCTTAAGAAGTCGTCTTTTTAATAGTAACGCAAAAGAACTGATTCCTCAAATTCCTACTGTCCCTAAAATAATAAATTTAATGATGAAAAATATAAACAAATTTTTCACCATATACAATATATGAAAATTAAAATTTACTATGCTTAAGAGAGTTTGACTCTCTAAAGGTAGCCAATTGACTCGTCATTTGTTTAGTGACGCCAAATAATTTATTATTTGGATTTTCTACCAAGTCAGCAAAACAAAGAATATATAAAAATGAAACTAAAATGGCGGTTGTTACTAAGACACTTTAACGATTGCTTAAGAAGTCGTCTTTTTAATAGTAACGCAAAAGAACTGATTCCTCAAATTCCTACTGTCCCTAAAATAATAAATTTAATGATGAAAAATATAAACAAATTTTTCACCATATACAATATATGAAAATTAAAATTTACTATGCTTAAGAGAGTTTGACTCTCTAAAGGTAGCCAATTGACTCGTCATTTGTTTAGTGACGCCAAATAATTTATTATTTGGATTTTCTACCAAGTCAGCAAAACAAAGAATATATTAAAATGAAACTAAAATGGCGGTTGTTACTAAGACACTTTAACGATTGCTTAAGAAGTCGTCTTTTTAATAGTAACACAAAGGAACTGATTCCTCAAATTCCTACTGTCCCTAAAATAATAAATAAATGATGAAAAATATAAACAAATTTTTCACCAATAAATAAAAAAAAAAAAAACCATACAAGACATAAATATGAAAAAATTAAATATAAATTACTATGCTTATAGAGAAGTTAAATGACTAAATACAATTTGACATACAATATGACAATAGTTCATTAAATTAAATTATATATATATTACTATATGTATATTATACATATGGAAATTGTTCATTAAATTGAATTACACATACAAATAATGAATTTTTTGGAATTAAATGACATACAATATGACAATAGTTCATTAAATTAAATTATATATATATAACTATATGTATATTATACATATGGAATTTGTACATTAAATTGAATTACACATACAAAAGTTTTCATTAAATCGTAACTTCAAACATATTTGGGCGATATCGAGAAAGCGTGGCACAAAACCTATATAGGTGGTGTGATGTCGAGCATGGTATATTATATGACAATCAAGTACACATCTCAAAGTCATATAATTTTATGCATTATATATCGGCAATGTCTATTTAATTATATATTATTATGAAGTCTTAAGGTATTTTTAAAAATACATATGAAAATTGTTCGTTGAGTGGTACCTTCGAACATATTTGGGCGATATCGAGAAAGCGTGGCACAAAACCTATATAGGTGGTGTGATGTCGAGCATGGTATATTATATGACAATCAAGTACACATCTCAAAGTCATATAATTTTATGCATTATATATCGGCAATGTCTATTTAATTATATATTAATATGAAGTCTTAAGGTATTTTTAAAAATACATATGAAAATTGTTCGTTGAGTGGTACCTTCGAACATATTTGGGCGATTTCGAGAAAGCGTGGCACAAAACCTATATAGGTGGTGTGATGTCGAGCATGGTATATTATATGACAATCAAGTACACATCTCAAAGTCATATAATTTTATGCATTATATATCGGCAATGTCTATTTAATTATATATTAATATGAAGTCTTAAGGTATTTTTAAAAATACATATGAAAATTGTTCGTTGAGTGGTACCTTCGAACATATTTGGGCGATTTCGAGAAAGCGTGGCACAAAACCTATATAGGTGGTGTGATGTCGAGCATGGTATATTATATGACAATCAAGTACACATCTCAAAGTCATATAATTTTATGCATTATATATCGGCAATGTCTATTTATTTATATATTATTATGAAGTCTTAAGGTATTTTTAAAAATACATATGAAAATTGTTTGTTGAGTGGTACCTTCGAACATATTTGGGCGATTTCGAGAAAGCGTGGCACAAAACCTATATAGGTGGTGTGATGTCGAGCATGGTATATTATATGACAATCAAGTACACGTCTCAAAGTCATATAATTTTATGCATTATATATCGGCAATGTCTATTTATTTATATATTATTATGAAGTCTTAAGGTATTTTTAAAAATACATATGAAAATTGTTTGTTGAGTGGTACCTTCAAACATTTTTGGGCGATTTTGAGAAAACGTGGCACAAAACCTATTCATAGTGAACAGTTGATGTTCATTAATTGTTTTAGCAATAAGACAATAAACTATTATACATCTATGTACTTTATGTAGAGTGTCGTATTTATACTGTTAAGTCTTGGCGGCGACATTACACATTTAAGATAATGAAGAGACTTGCCAAGTTGTGTATTGAATTAATATACAAATTAAATTGGTTTTGGATTTATCGTTAATATTTTCCCAGGATACTTAAAATAAATTGTGTTTTTCTTAAGACTGTTATTTATTTAAAGTATCCAAATTTTTTTAATATGAACATAAAGATTTATTTAATATACAATATTAAATACCAAAATCTCTGTGTTTATAAAATAAAGTCAAGTAAATTATATAAGCAATATTTAATTCTGTTAAAAGAGTTTTCAATAAACAAGAAATGAAAAAAAAAAAAAAAATTTTTCGACTTTTACTTAATATATAAGAAACATTATCACATAAATGAAAAACTGAAAAAATTATAAATTTTTTATCAAAATATAAATATTTATTTCAATTTATTTTGAATAAATAAAATTAATGAAAATGTGATTATATATTATGTAAGTGAAAAAATAAAAATATTCTTGAACGAAATTTTTAAATTTATATAAAATTCAATAAACAAAAAAACGAAAATGAATGCTATTAAATAATAGCCATATTCGTAAAATAATAGTACACTCTCTTTTTATATATATTTATTATTTTATTCAAAAATATATTAAATTGTCAAGTATCTTAAAAAATAAATGTCTGATTGTTACATATATATATAAATATATATATATAGCAACCAGTATATTAAACAATAACATTATTCTGGTTGATCCTGCCAGTAGTTATATGCTTGTCTCAAAGATTAAGCCATGCATGTCTAAGTACACACGAATTAAAAGTGAAACCGCAAAAGGCTCATTATATCAGTTATGGTTCCTTAGATCGTTAACAGTTACTTGGATAACTGTGGTAATTCTAGAGCTAATACATGCAATTAAAACACGGACCTTTTGGGACGTGTGCTTTTATTAGGCTAAAACCAAGCGATCATTTGATCGTTATATTGGTTGAACTCTAGATAACATGCAGATCGTATGGTCTTGTACCGACGACAGATCTTTCAAATGTCTGCCCTATCAACTTTTGATGGTAGTATCTAGGACTACCATGGTTGCAACGGGTAACGGGGAATCAGGGTTCGATTCCGGAGAGGGAGCCTGAGAAACGGCTACCACATCTAAGGAAGGCAGCAGGCGCGTAAATTACCCACTCCCAGCTCGGGGAGGTAGTGACGAAAAATAACAATACAGGACTCATATCCGAGGCCCTGTAATTGGAATGAGTACACTTTAAATCCTTTAACAAGGACCAATTGGAGGGCAAGTCTGGTGCCAGCAGCCGCGGTAATTCCAGCTCCAATAGCGTATATTAAAGTTGTTGCGGTTAAAACGTTCGTAGTTGAACTTGTGCTTCATACGGGTAGTACAACTTACAATTGTAGTTAGTACTATACCTTTATGTATGTAAGCGTATTACCGGTGGAGTTCTTATATATAATTAAGTACTTGTATTTTTTTATATATTCCTCCTATTTAAAAACCTGCATTAGTGCTCTTCATCGAGTGTTATTGTGGGCCGGTACAATTACTTTGAACAAATTAGAGTGCTTAAAGCAGGCTTCAAATGCCTGAATATTCTGTGCATGGGATAATGAAATAAGACCTCTGTTCTGCTTTCATTGGTTTTCAGATCAAGAGGTAATGATTAATAGAAGCAGTTTGGGGGCATTAGTATTACGACGCGAGAGGTGAAATTCTTGGACCGTCGTAAGACTAACTTAAGCGAAAGCATTTGCCAAAGATGTTTTCATTAATCAAGAACGAAAGTTAGAGGTTCGAAGGCGATCAGATACCGCCCTAGTTCTAACCATAAACGATGCCAGCTAGCAATTGGGTGTAGCTACTTTTATGGCTCTCTCAGTCGCTTCCCGGGAAACCAAAGCTTTTGGGCTCCGGGGGAAGTATGGTTGCAAAGCTGAAACTTAAAGGAATTGACGGAAGGGCACCACCAGGAGTGGAGCCTGCGGCTTAATTTGACTCAACACGGGAAAACTTACCAGGTCCGAACATAAGTGTGTAAGACAGATTGATAGCTCTTTCTCGAATCTATGGGTGGTGGTGCATGGCCGTTCTTAGTTCGTGGAGTGATTTGTCTGGTTAATTCCGATAACGAACGAGACTCAAATATATTAAATAGATATCTTCAGGATTATGGTGTTGAAGCTTATATTGCCTTCATTCATGGTGACAGTAAAATGTTTATTGTGTTTGAATGTGTTTATATAAGTGGAGCCGTACCTGTTGGTTTGTCCCATTATAAGGACACTAGCTTCTTAAATGGACAAATTGCGTCTAGCAATAATGAGATTGAGCAATAACAGGTCTGTGATGCCCTTAGATGTCCTGGGCTGCACGCGCGCTACAATGAAAGTATCAACGTGTATTTCCTAGACCGAGAGGTCCGGGTAAACCGCTGAACCACTTTCATGCTTGGGATTGTGAACTGAAACTGTTCACATGAACTTGGAATTCCCAGTAAGTGTGAGTCATTAACTCGCATTGATTACGTCCCTGCCCTTTGTACACACCGCCCGTCGCTACTACCGATTGAATTATTTAGTGAGGTCTCCGGACGTGATCACTGTGACGCCTTGCGTGTTACGGTTGTTTCGCAAAAGTTGACCGAACTTGATTATTTAGAGGAAGTAAAAGTCGTAACAAGGTTTCCGTAGGTGAACCTGCGGAAGGATCATTATTGTACGTTCCAACCGTTATTAAATAATATATACCAAATTTTAATATGAAAAATAAAAATTAAATTAACGATGAGTAAATACAACATAACAAAATATAATTAGTTAAATAATATGTGGCGGTTATTTAATATTATATATACAGATATATATGTACTTCCTATACATATATATATGAAATGAAAATACCTTAATTTACCATCGGAAATTGAAGTTTTTATTTTTCAGCGTGTATATGTACCACAATGTACACGCGTTGCGTAATGTATTGCTTATCCTAGTTATATGCATACATTGGTTAAAGCAACAACCCAAAAATACAATGTAAAATAAAAATTAAATTGACGATGAGTAAATACAACATAACAAAATATAAATAGTTAAATAATATGTGGCGGTTATTTAATATTATATATACAGATATATATGTACTTCCTATACATATATATATGAAATGAAAATACCTTAATTTACCATGGAAACGAAACCCACATTAACTACCAAAATAATAATTGAAGTTTTTATTTTTCAGCGTAAGATATATGTACCCTATACATATATATAAATGTACACACAGCGTGTATTGTCGTACACCGATGTATTGCTTATCCTAGTTATATGCATACATTGGTTAAAGCAACAACCCAAAAATACAATGTAAAATAAAAATTAAATTGACGATGAGTAAATACAACATAACAAAATATAAATAGTTAAATAATATGTGGCGGTTATTTAATATTATATATACAGATATATATGTACTTCCTATACATATATATATGAAATGAAAATACCTTAATTTACCATCGGAAATTGAAGTTTTTATTTTTCAGCGTGTATATGTACCACAATGTACACGCGTTGCGTAATGTATTGCTTATCCTAGTTATATGCATACATTGGTTAAAGCAACACCCCAAAAATACAATGTTGTACCTGTTATTAAGGTTAACGTTTTACATATGTCGATCGTCTACTACGATATTGGTAAAATCTCAATCTATGTTAAATAATTTGTATTCAATCAATTATGTAAAACTAAGACATTTCGCAGCATTATATTGGGTTAAATTTTTATTGAAGGAATTGATATATGCCAGAAAAATGGTGTATTTTTAATTTCTTTCAATAAATATTTTATTGACGTAATGAAATAAAAACATTAATTAATCACTCTAAGCGGTGGATCACTCGGCTCATGGGTCGATGAAGAACGCAGCAAACTGTGCGTCATCGTGTGAACTGCAGGACACATGAACATCGACATTTTGAACGCATATCGCAGTCCATGCTGTTATAGTACTTTAATTTATTTTAGAGTGCTGCTTGGACTACATATGGTTGAGGGTTGTAAGACTATGCTCAATAAGTTGTTTTAATATTTAATGAAATGTTAAAACATATGTTATATTATTGGTGATTTAGACATTAAATTATCATAATATTAATAATGAATGAAACACATTGCCTCTCAAGTATGAGAAAAAAGAAGATGTATATTAAATTCATTTTCAAATTTAATAATACTGAGGAATGTCTAGCATAAAAAGAATTTAATTTTTTTCATCTAGAATTGCCTCTTATTAATGGTTTGTAATGAATAAATAAAAAGTCATTATTATTATTCTTCACATATTAAAGATAACTAAATGGTTTCAATATATTAAAAAAAATATATTTTTTTGTGTGTATATACAACCTCAACTCATATGGGACTACCCCCTGAATTTAAGCATATTAATTAGGGGAGGAAAAGAAACTAACAAGGATTTTCTTAGTAGCGGCGAGCGAAAAGAAAATAGTTCAGCACTAAGTCACTTTGTCTTTATGGCAAATGTGAGATGCAGTGTATGGAACATCAATATTCTAGTATGAGAAATTAATGATTTAAGTCCTTCTTAAATGAGGCCATTTACCCATAGAGGGTGCCAGGCCCGTATAACGTTAATGATTACTAGATGGTGTTTCCAAAGAGTCGTGTTGCTTGATAGTGCAGCACTAAGTGGGTGGTAAACTCCATCTAAAACTAAATATAACCATGAGACCGATAGTAAACAAGTACCGTGAGGGAAAGTTGAAAAGAACTCTGAATAGAGAGTTAAATAGTACGTGAAACTGCTTAGAGGTTAAGCCCGATGAACCTGAATATCCGTTATGGAAAATTCATCATTATAATTGTAATATTTAAATAATATTATAATAATAGTGTGCATTTTTTTTTTCCATATAAGGACATTGTAATCTATTAACATAAACCAAATTTATCATAAAATATGAATTATAGTTTATTTAAATTATTTTGCTTGCAATTTAACATAAAATAAATGTCATTAATTTGATAAAGTGTTGATAGATTTATATGAATACAGTGCGTTAATTTTTTTAAAATTATATAATAGCATGATTATCATTGATTTTCTATGTTTATTATATGCACTTGTATGATTAACAATGCGAAAGATTCAGGATACCTTCGGGACCCGTCTTGAAACACGGACCAAGGAGTCTAACATATGTGCAAGTTATTGGGATATAAACCTAATAGCGTAATTAACTTGACTAATAATGGGATTAGTTTTTTAGCTATTTATAGTTAATTAACACAATCCCGGGGCGTTCTAAAAAGTTATGTGTAATGATATTTATATTATTTATACCTCTAACTAGAACGTACCTTGAGCATATATGCTGTGACCCGAAAGATGGTGAACTATACTTGATCAGGTTGAAGTCAGGGGAAACCCTGATGGAAGACCGAAACAGTTCTGACGTGCAAATCGATTGTCAGAATTGAGTATAGGGGCGAAAGACCAATCGAACCATCTAGTAGCTGGTTCCTTCCGAAGTTTCCCTCAGGATAGCTGGTGCATTTAAATATTATATAAAATAATCTTATCTGGTAAAGCGAATGATTAGAGGCCTTAGGGTCGAAACGATCTTAACCTATTCTCAAACTTTAAATGGGTAAGAACCTTAACTTTCTTGATATGAAGTTTAAGGTTATGATATAATGTGCCCAGTGGGCCACTTTTGGTAAGCAGAACTGGCGCTGTGGGATGAACCAAACGTAATGTTACGGTGCCCAAATTAACAACTTATACAGAAACCATGAAAGGCGTTGGTTGCTTAAAACAGCAGGACGGTGATCATGGAAGTCGAAATCCGCTAAGGAGTGTGTAACAACTCACCTGCCGAAGCAACTAGCCCTTAAAATGGATGGCGCTTAAGTTGTATACCTATACATTACCGCTAAAGTAGATGATTTATATTATTTAATAATGTAAATTTTGAAACTTTAGTGAGTAGGAAGGTACAATGGTGTGCTTAGAAGTGTTTGGCGTAAGCCTGCATGGAGCCGTCATTGGTACAGATCTTGGTGGTAGTAGCAAATAATCGAATGAGACCTTGGAGGACTGAAGTGGAGAAGGGTTTCGTGTGAACAGTGGTTGATCACGAGTTAGTCGGTCCTAAGTTCAAGGCGAAAGCCGAAAAATTTTCAAGTTGATAAAGTCATATTAATATAAATAATGGAAATTAAAACACTTGAATAATTTTGAACGAAAGGG
>JAEIGI010000263.1:0-28566 GCA_018903615.1 Drosophila neocordata | reverse complement strand
ATTCATATCGAAATTCATATTGATATTCATACGATATCCATATTTCGTTATTCATATCGAAATTCATATTTGATATCTGGGGTGGAGATACCCATATAGATATGCATATAGTTATGCATATAGATATGCATATAGATATGCATATAGATATGCATATAGATATGCATATAGATATGCATACCGCTATCCATACTTCAAAAATCTACATCGAAATCCATATCAGATATTCATATCGATATCCATATCGTGATAACCATATCGTTAGCGATATCGAAATCTATATGTGCACCCGTATAAATCATATAAATATGCATATAGATATGCATATAGATTCGCATATCGCTATCTATATCAAAATCCATTACCTGAAAATCTATCGATATCCACATCGATATCCATATCGATATCCATATCGATATTCATAGCCGATAGTTCATAGCCGATATTCATACCGGATCCATACCGATGTCCATAAGACAGCTGATATTTTTCATATCGACATTCATACTTGATTTATGGTGGGATAATCATATCGCCACCGAGGTCAGTATTGATATTGATAAGTCGATATTCATTTTAAGAATCTATGGTCGATAATATTTGATATCTATTTAAGCATCTTATATTGAAGGCCCATATCTTATATTTATGTCTTAACTACATCTTATACGTTATCCATATCTATATCTCATAAAGGATACGTCCATACGATATTCATAGCTTCCATATTTTTGTCTATATCGATATTCATATTCAATATTCATATCGAAGTTCATATCTCGATATTCATATACGATAAATATCGATATCCATATCGATATCCATATCGGCGGCTCATAACAACAAAGAAAGGTAATGGAAAATGGTGTTCATATTTGATATCATGAGCCGATGAGGCCCTTATTGGATATCCATATCGATATCCTTATCGATATTCACATCGATATTCATATCGATATCCATATATCGATATCCATATCGATATCTTCATATCGATATCCATATCGATATTCATATCTCAGGTCTATATTCATATCAATATTTTTTCATATCCATATCGATATCCATATCGATATCCATATTGATATCCATGTCGATATCCATAGCGATATCCAGTTGTCGACATCCAGGCCCCAAATTGTTATTCCTATCGATATTCATATTGATATCCATATCGACGTCCATACGATATTCATATCGATAATATTACGATATGCATATTGGGATAAATATCGATATTCATATCGGAAATCTGGCTATCGCATATTCATATCGATATCCATATCGATATTCATAGCCGATATCCTTGGTCAGATATCCGCACCGATACTCATACGATATCCATATCGATATCCATGGCTTCGATATCCATAGGTTGATATTCATATCGATATCCATATCGATATCCATATCGATATCCATATCCATTACGAATCATATCGATATTCATATCCATATCGATATTTTTATCGATATTCATATCGATATTTTTATCGATATTCATGGTCGATATCCATATCGATATCCGTAACGACATCCATACGATATCCATATCGATATCCATATCCAAATGTTATTCATAACGATATCTTTGGCAACATATCCATACGACGTCCATATTTGGCATTCATAGCCGATAAAATATCGATATCCATATCGATAAATATCGACATTCATATCTACATTCATATCGAAATTCACACGATATCCATATCGATATCCATATCGATATCCTACGATATCCACACGATATTCATATCGATATCTATACGATATCCATACGATATTCATATCGATATTCATGCTTCGATATTCATGGTCGATATTCATACGATATCCATATCGATAATATCCATACGATATCCATATCGTTATCCATATCCATACCGATATTTTTATCGATATCCGTCTCGATATTTTTATCGATATTCATATCGATATCCATATCGATGTCCATACGACATCCATATCGATATCCATATCGATATCCATATCGATATCCATATCGATATCCATATCGATATCCATATCGATATCCATATCGATATGCATTATCGATATCCATATCGATATCCATATCGATATCCATATCGATATCCATATCGATATCCATATCGATATCCATATCGATATCCATATCGATATCCATATCGATATCCATATCGATATCCATATCGATATCCATATCGATATCCATATCGATATCCATATCGATATCCATATCGATATTATCCATATCGATATCCATATCGATATCCATATCGATATCCATATCGATATCCATATCGATATCCATATCGATATCCATATCGATATCCATATCGATATCCATATCGATATCCATATCGATATCCATATCGATATCCATATCGATATCCATATCGATATCCATATCGATATCCATATCGATATCCATATCGATATCCATATCGATATCCATATCGATATCCATATCGATATCCATATCGATATCCATATCGATATCCATATCGATATCCATATCGATATCCATATCGATATCCATATCGATATCCATATCGATATCCATATCGATATCCATATCGATATCCATATCGATATATATCCATATCGATATCCATATCGATATCCATATCGATATCCATATCGATATCCATATCGATATCCATATCGATATCCATATCGATATCCATATCGATATCCATATCGATATCCATATCGATATCCATATCGATATCCATATCGATATCCATATCGATATCCATATCGATATCCATATCGATATCCATATCGATATCCATATCGATATCCATATCGATATCCATATCGATATCCATATCGATATCCATATCGATATATCCATATCGATATCCATATCGATATCCATATCGATATCCATATCGATATCCATATCGATATCCATATCGATATCCATATCGATATCCATATCGATATCCATATCGATATCCATATCGATATCCATATCGATATCCATATCGATATCCATATCGATATCCATATCGATATCCATATCGATATCCATATCGATATCCATATCGATATCCATATCGATATCCATATCGATATCCATATCGATATCCATATCGATATCCATATCGATATCCATATCGATATCCATATCGATATCCATATCGATATCCATATCGATATCCATATCGATATCCATATCGATATCCATATCGATATCCATATCGATATCCATATCGATATCCATATCGATATCCATATCGATATCCATATCGATATCCATATCGATATCATATCGATATCCATATCGATATCCATATCGATATCCATATCGATATCCATATCGATATGCATATCGATATCCATATCGATATCCATATCGATATCCATATCGATATCCATATCGATATCCATATCGATATCCATATCGATATCCATATCGATATCCATATCGATATCCATATCGATATCCATATCGATATCCATATCGATATCCATATCGATATCCATATCGATATCCATATCGATACCCATATCGATATCCATATCGATATCCATATCGATATCCATATCGATATCAATATTGATATCCATATCGATATCCATATCGATATCCATATCGATATCCATATTGATATCCAATATCGATATCCATATCGATATCCATATCGATATCCATATCGATATCCATATCGATATCCATATCGATATCCATATCAATATCCATATCGAAATCCATATCCATATCGACATCCACATCGATATCCATATAGATATCCACATCGATATCCATATCGATATCCATATCGATATCCATATCGATATCCATATCGATATCCATATCGATATCCATATCGATATCCATATCGATATCCATATCGATATCCATATCGATATCCATATCGATATCCATATCGATATCCATATCGATATCCATATCGATATCCATATCGATATCCATATCAATATCGATATCCATATCGATATCCATATCGATATCCATATCGATATCCATATAGATATCCACATCGATATCCATATCGATATCCATATCGATATCCATATCGATATCCATATCGATATCCATATCGATATCCATATCGATATCCATATCGATATCCATATCGATATCCATATCGATATCCATATCCATATCGATATCCATATCGATATCCATATCGATATCCATATCGATATCCATATCGATATCCATATCGATATCCATATCGATATCCATATCGATATCCATATCGATATCCATATCGATATCCATATCGATATCCATATCGATATCCATATCGATATCCATATCGATATCCATATCGATATCCATATATCGATATCGATATCCATATCGATATCCATATCGATATCGATATCCATATCGATATCCATATCGATATCCATATCGATATCCATATCGATATCCATATCGATATCCATATCGATATCCATATCGATATCCATATCGATATCCATATCGATATCCATATCGATATCCATATCGATATCCATATCGATATCCATATCGATATCCATATCGATATCCATATCGATATCCATATCGATATCATATCGATATCCATATCGATAATCCATATCGATATCCATATCGATATCCATATCGATATCCATATCGATATCCATATCGATATCCATATCGATATCCATATCGATATCCATATCGATATCCATATCGATATCCATATCGATATCCATATCGATATCCATATCGATATCCATATCGATATCATATCGATATCGATATCATATCGATATCCATATCGATATCCATATCGATATCCATATCGATATCCATATCGATATCCATATCGATATCCATATCGATATCCATATCGATATCCATATCGATATCCATATCGATATCCATATCGATATCCATATCGATATCCATATCGATATCCATATCGATATCCATATCGATATCCATATCGATATCCATATACGATATCCATATCGATATCCATATCGATATCCATATCGATATCCATATCGATATCCATATCGATATCCATATCGATATCCATATCGATATCCATATCGATATCCATATCGATATCCATATCGATATCCATATCGATATCCATATCGATATACATATCGATATACATATCGATATCCATATCGATATCCATATCGATATCCATATCGATATCCATATCGATATCCATATCGATATCCATATCGATATCCATATCGATATCCATATCGATATCCATATCGATATCCATATCGATATCCATATCGATATCCATATCGATATCCATATCGATATCCATATCGATATCCATATCGATATCCATATCGATATCCATATCGATATCCATATCGATATCCATATCGATATCCATATCGATATCCATATCGATATCCATATATCCATATCGATATCCATATCGATATACATATCGATATACATATCGATATCCATATCGATATCCATATCGATATCCATATCGATATCCATATCGATATCCATATCGATATCCATATCGATATCCATATCGATATCCATATCGATATCCATATCGATATCCATATCGATATCCATATCGATATCCATATCGATATCGATATCCATATCGATATCCATATCGATATCCATATCGATATCCATATCGATATCCATATCGATATCCATATCGATATCCATATCGATATCCATATATCGATATCCATATCGATATCCATATCGATATCCATATATCGATATCCATATCGATATCCATATCGATATCCATATCGATATCCATATCGATATCCATATCGATATCCATATCGATATCCATATCGATATCCATATCGATATCCATATCGATATCCATATCGATATCCATATCGATATCCATATCGATATCCATATCGATATCCATATCGATATCCATATCGATATCCATATCGATATCCATATCGATATCCATATCGATATCCATATCGATATCCATATCGATATCCATATCGATATCGATATCCATATCGATATCCATATCGATATCCATATCGATATCATATCGATATCCATATCGATATCCATATCGATATCCATATCGATATCCATATCGATATCCATATCGATATCCATATCGATATCCATATCGATATCCATATCCATATCGATATCCATATCGATATCCATATCGATATCCATATCGATATCCATATCGATATATCATATCGATATCCATATCGATATCCATATCGATATCCATATCGATATCCATATCGATATCCATATCGATATCCATATCGATATCCATATCGATATACATATCGATATCCATATCGATATCCATATCGATATCCATATCGATATCCATATCGATATCCATATCGATATCCATATCGATATCCATATCGATATCCATATCGATATCCATATCGATATCCATATCGATATCCATATCGATATCCATATCGATATCCATATCGATATCCATATCGATATCCATATCGATATCCATATCGATATCGATATCCATATACGATATCCATATCGATATCCATATCGATATCCATATCGATATCCATATCGATATCCATATCGATATCCATATCGATATCCATATCGATATCCATATCGATATCCATATCGATATCCATATCGATATCCATATCGATATATCCATATCGATATCCATATCGATATCCATATCGATATCCATATCGATATCCATATCGATATCCATATCGATATCCATATCGATATCCATATCGATATCCATATCGATATCCATATCGATATCCATATCGATATCCATATCGATATCCATATCGATATCCATATCGATATCCATATCGATATCCATATCGATATCCATATCGATATGCATATCGCTAACCATATCAAAATCCATATCGATATCCATATCGATGTCCATATCCATAACCATCTCTTTATCCATATCGATATCAACATCGATATCCATATCGGTATCCATATCGATATCCATATCGATATCCATATCCATATCTTTATCCATATCGATATCAACATCGATATCCATATCCGTATACATATAGATATGAATATCGCTATCCATATCAAAATCCACATGGATAGCCACATCGGTATCCATATCGATACCCATATCGATATCCATGTCAATATCCATACAGATATACATATAGATATGCATATCGCTATGCATATCGAAATCCACATCGATATCCATATCGATATCCACATCGATATCCATATCGATATCCATATCGATATCCATTTCAATATCCATATCGATATCCATTTTAATATCCATATCGATCAATATCGATATCCATATCGATATTCATATCGATATCCAAATCGACATGCATATCGATATCCAAGTCGATATGCATATCGTTATCCATATTCACATCTTTATCCATATCGATATCCACATCGATATCCATATCGGTATCCAGATCGATATCCATATCGATATCCATATCGATATACATATCGGTATCCATATAAAAATCCACATCGAAATCCATATCGATATCTATATCGATATCCATAAAGTTATCCATATCGAAATCCATATCGACATCCGTATGGATATCCATATAGATATGCATATAGATATGCATATAGATATGCATATAGATATGCATATCGCTAACCATATCAAAATCCATATCGATATCCATATCGATGTCCATATCGATATCCATATCGTTATCCATATCGATATCCATATCGATATCCATATCGATATCCATTTCGATATCCATATCGATATCCATATCGATATCCACATCGATATCCATATAAAAATCCACATCGAAATCCATATCGATATCTATATCGATATCCATATCGTTATCCATATCGAAATCCATATCGACATCCGTATGGATATCCATATAAGCTATGCATATAGATATGCATATAGATATGCATATCGCTATCCATATCAAAATCCACATCGATATCCACATCGATATCCACATCGGTATCCATATCGATACCCATATCGATACCCATACCCATCGATACCCATATCGATATCCGTATCGATATCCATATAGATATACAAATGGATATGAATATCGCTATCCATATCAAAATCCACATCGATATCCACATCGGTATCCATATCGATACCCATATCGATATCCGTGTCGATATCCATATAGTTATACATATCGATATCCATATCGATATCCATATCGATATCCATATCTCTATCCATATCGATATTTTTATCGATATCCATATCGACGTCCATATCGATATCCATATCGATAAATATCGATATCCATATCTATATCCATATCGAAATCCACATCGATATCCATATCGATATCCTTATCGATATCCACATCGATATCCATATCGATATCCATATCGATATCCATACCGATATCCATATCGATATCCATATCGATATCCATATCGATATCCATATCGATATCCATATCGATATCCATATCCATATCGATATTTTTATCGATATCCGTCTCGATATTTTTATCGATATTCATATCGATATCCATATCGATATCCATATCGACATCCATATCGATATCCATATCGATATCCATATCGATATCCATATCGATATCCATATCGATATTCATATCGATATCCGATATCCATATCGATATCGATATACCATATCGATATCCATATCTACATATCGATATTCATATCGATATCCATACATCGATATCCATATCGATATCCATATCGATATCCATATCGATATCCATATCGATATCCATATCGATATCCATATCGATATCCATATCGATATCCATATCGATATCCATATCGATATATCCATATCGATATCCATATCGATATCCATATCGATATCCATATCGATATTCCATATCGATATCCATATCGATATCCATATCGATATCCATATCGATATCCATATCGATATCCATATCGATATCCATATCGATATCCATATCGATATCCATATCGATATCCATATCGATATCCATATCGATATACATATCGATATCCATATCGATATCCATATCGATATCCATATCGATATCCATATCGATATCCATATCGATATCCATATCGATATCCATATCGATATCCATATCGATATCCATATCGATATCCATATCGATATCCATATCGATATCCATATCGATATCCATATCGATATCCATATCGATATCCATATCGATATCCATATGTATGCATATCATCGATATCCATATCGATATCCATATCGATATCCATATCGATATCCATATCGATATCCATATCGATATCCATATCGATATCCATATCGATATCCATATCGATATCCATATCGATATCCATATCGATATCCATATCGATATCCATATCGATATCCATATCGATATCCATATCGATATCCATATCGATATCCATATCGATATCCATATCGATATCCATATCGATATCCATATCGATATCCATATCGATATCCATATCGATATCCATATCGATATCCATATCGATATCCATATCGATATCCATATCGATATCCATATCGATATCCATATCGATATCCATATCGATATCCATATCGATATCCATATCGATATCCATATCGATATCCATATCGATATCCATATCGATATCCATATCGATATCCATATCGATATCCATATCGATATCCATATCGATATCCATATCGATATCCATATCGATATCCATATCGATATCCATATCGATATCCATATCGATATCCATATCGATATCCATATAGATATGCATATCGATATCCATATCGATATCCATATCGATATCCATATCGATATCCATATCGATATCATATATCGATATCCATATCGATATCCATATCGATATCCATATCGATATCCATATCGATATCCATATCGATATCCATATCGATATCCATATCGATATCCATATCGATATCCATATCGATATCCATATCGATATCCATATCGATATCCATATCGATATCCATATCGATATCCATATCGATATCCATATCGATATCCATATCGATATCCATATCGATATCCATATCGATATCCATATCGATATCCATATCGATATCCATATCGATATATCATATCGATATCCATATCGATATCCATATCGATATCCATATCGATATCCATATCGATATCCATATCGATATCCATATCGATATCCATATCGATATACATATCGATATCCATATCGATATCCATATCGATATCCATATCGATATCCATATCGATATCCATATCGATATATCCATATCGATATCCATATCGATATCCATATCGATATCCATATCGATATCCATATCGATATCCATATCGATATCCATATCGATATCCATATCGATATTCCATATCGATATCCATATCGATATCCATATCGATATCCATATCGATATCCATATCGATATCCATATCGATATCCATATCGATATCCATATCGATATCCATATCGATATCCATATCGATATCCATATCGATATCCATATCGATATCCATATCGATATCCATATCGATATCCATATCGATATCCATATCGATATCCATATCGATATCCATATCGATATCCATATCGATATCCATATCGATATCCATATCGATATCCATATCGATATCCATATCGATATCCATATCGATATCCATATCGATATCCATATCGATATCCATATCGATATCCATATCGATATCCATATCGATATCCATATCGATATCCATATCGATATCCATATCGATATCCATATCCATATCGATATCCATATCGATATTCATATCGATATCCATATCGATATCCATATCGATATCCATATCGATATCCATATCGATATCCATATCGATATCCATATCGATATCCATATCGATATCCATATCGATATCCATATCGATATCCATATCGATATCCATATCGATATCCATATCGATATCCATATCGATATCCATATCGATATCCATATCGATATCCATATCGATATCCATATCGATATCCATATCGATATCCATATCGATATCCATATCGATATCCATATCGATATCCATATCGATATCCATATCGATATCCATATCGATATCCATATCGATATCCATATCGATATTTTTATCGATATCCATATCGATATTTTTATCGATATCCATATCGATATCCATATCGATATCCATATCGATATCCATATCGATATCCATATCGATATCCATATCGATATCCATATCGATATCCATATCGATATCCATATCGATATCCATATCGATATCCATATCGATATCCATATCGATATCCATATCGATATCCATATCGATATCCATATCGATATCCATATCGATATCCATATCGATATCCATATCCATATCGATATCCATATCGATATCCATATCGATATCCATATCGATATCCATATCGATATCCATATCGATATCCATATCGATATCCATATCGATATCCATATCGATATCCATATCGATATCCATATCGATATCCATATCGATATTTTTATCGATATCCATATCGATATCCATATCGATATCCATATCGATATCCATATCGATATCCATATCGATATCCATATCGATATCCATATCGATATCCATATCGATATCCATATCGATATCCATATCGATATCCATATCCATATCGATATCCATATCGATATCCATATCGATATCCATATCGATATCCATATCGATATCCATATCGATATCCATATCGATATCCATATCGATATCCATATCGATATCCATATCGATATCCATATCGATATCCATATCGATATCCATATCGATATCCATATCGATATCCATATCGATATCCATATCGATATCCATATCGATATCCATATCGATATCCATATCGATATCCATATCGATATCCATATCGATATCCATATCGATATCCATATCGATATCCATATCGATATCCATATCGATATCCATATCGATATCCATATCGATATCCATATCGATATCCATATCGATATCCATATCGATATCCATATCGATATCCATATCGATATCGATATCATATCGATATCCATATCGATATCCATATCGATATCCATATACGATATCCATATCGATATCCATATCGATATCCATATCGATATCCATATCGATATCCATATCGATATCCATATCGATATCCATATCGATATCCATATCGATATCCATATCGATATCCATATCGATATCCATATCGATATCCATATCGATATCCATATCGATATCCATATCGATATCCATATCGATATCCATATCGATATCCATATCGATATCCATATCGATATCCATATCGATATCCATATCGATATCCATATCGATATCCATATCGATATCCATATCGATATCCATATCGATATCCATATCGATATCCATATCGATATCCATATCGATATCCATATCGATATCCATATCGATATCCATATCGATATCCATATCGATATCCATATCGATATCCATATCGATATCCATATCGATATCCATATCGATATCCATATCGATATCCATATCGATATCCATATCGATATCCATATCGATATCCATATCGATATCCATATCGATATATCGATATCCATATCGATATCCATATCGATATCCATATCGATATCCATATCGATATCCATATCGATATCCATATCGATATCCATATCGATATCCATATCGATATCCATATCGATATCCATATCGATATCCATATCGATATCCATATCGATATCCATATCGATATCCATATCGATATCCATATCGATATCCATATCGATATCCATATCGATATCCATATCGATATCCATATCGATATCCATATCGATATCCATATCGATATCCATATCGATATCCATATCGATATCCATATCGATATCCATATCGATATCCATATCGATATCCATATCGATATCCATATCGATATCCATATCGATATCCATATCGATATCCATATCGATATCCATATCGATATCCATATCGATATCCATATCGATATCCATATCGATATCCATATCGATATCCATATCGATATCCATATCGATATCCATATCGATATCCATATCGATATCCATATCGATATCCATATCGATATCCATATCGATATCCATATCGATATCCATATCGATATCCATATCGATATCCATATCGATATCCATATCGATATCCATATCGATATCCATATCGATATCCATATCGATATCCATATCGATATCCATATCGATATCCATATCGATATCCATATCGATATCCATATCGATATCCATATCGATATCCATATCGATATCCATATCGATATCCATATCGATATCCATATCGATATCCATATCGATATCCATATCGATATCCATATCGATATCCATATCGATATCCATATCGATATCCATATCGATATCCATATCGATATCCATATCGATATCCATATCGATATCCATATTATCCATATCGATATCCATATCGATATCCATATCGATATCCATATCGATATCCATATCGATATCCATATCGATATCCATATCGATATCCATATCGATATCCATATCGATATCCATATCGATATCCATATCGATATCCATATCGATATCCATATCGATATCCATATCGATATCCATATCGATATCCATATCGATATCCATATCGATATCCATATCGATATCCATATCGATATCCATATCGATATCCATATCGATATCCATATCGATATCCATATCGATATCCATATCGATATCCATATCGATATCCATATCGATATCCATATCGATATCCATATCGATATCCATATCGATATCCATATCGATATCCATATCGATATCCATATCGATATCCATATCGATATCCATATCGATATCCATATCGATATCCATATCGATATCCATATCGATATCCATATCGATATCCATATCGATATCCATATCGATATCCATATCGATATCCATATCGATATCCATATCGATATCCATATCGACATATCCATATCGATATCCATATCGATATCGATATCCATATCGATATCCATATCGATATCCATATCGATATCCATATCGATATCCATATCGATATCCATATCGATATCCATATCGATATCCATATCGATATCCATATCGATATCCATATCGATATCCATATCGATATCCATATCGATATCCATATCGATATCCATATCGATATCCATATCGATATCCATATCGATATCCATATCGATATCCATATCGATATCCATATCGATATCCATATCGATATCCATATCGATATCCATATCGATATCCATATCGATATCCATAAAATCCATATCGATATCCATATCGATATCCATATCGATATCCATATCGATATCCATATCGATATCCATATCGATATCCATATCGATATCCATATCGATATCCATATCGATATCCATATCGATATCCATATCGATATCCATATCGATATCCATATCGATATCCATATCGATATCCATATCGATATCCATATCGATATCCTATCGATATCCATATCGATATCCATATCGATATCCATATCGATATCCATATCGATATCCATATCGATATCCATATCGATATCCATATCGATATCCATATCGATATCCATATCGATATCCATATCGATATCCATATCGATATCCATATCGATATCCATATCGATATCCATATCGATATCCATATCGATATCCATATCGATATCCATATCGATATCCATATCGATATCCATATCGATATCCATATCGATATCCATATCGATATCCATATCGATATCCATATCGATATCCATATCGATATCCATATCGATATCCATATCGATATCCATATCGATATCCATATCGATATCCATATCGATATCCATATCGATATCCATATCGATATCCATATCGATATCCATATCGATATCCATATCGATATCCATATCGATATCCATATCGATATCCATATCGATATCCATATCGATATCCATATCGATATCCATATCGATATCCATATCATATCGATATCCATATCGATATCCATATCGATATCCATATCGATATCCATATCGATATCCATATCGATATCCATATCGATATCCTATATCGATATCCATATCGATATCCATATCGATATCCATATCGATATCCATATCGATATCCATATCGATATCCATATCGATATCCATATCGATATCCATATCGATATCCATATCGATATCCATATCGATATCCATATCGATATCCATATCGATATCCATATCGATATCCATATCGATATCCATATCGATATCCATATCGATATCCATATCGATATCCATATCGATATCCATATCGATATCCATATCGATATCCATATCGATATCCATATCGATATCCATATCGATATCCATATCGATATCCATATCGATATCCATATCGATATCCATATCGATATCCATATCGATATCCATATCGATATCCATATCGATATCCATCTCGATATCCATATCGATATCCATATCGATATCCATATCGATATCCATATCGATATCCATATCGATATCCATATCGATATCCATATCGATATCCATATCGATATCCATATCGATATCCATATCGATATCCATATCGATATCCATATCGATATCCATATCGATATCCATATCGATATCCATATCGATATCCATATCGATATCCATATCGATATCCATATCGATATCCATATCGATATCCATGCCGATATCCATAACTATATCCATATCGATATCCATATCGATATCCATATCGATATCCATATCGATATCCATATCGATATCCATATCGATATCCATATCGATATCCATATCGATATCCATATCGATATCCATATCGATATCCATATCGATATCCATATCGATATCCATATCGATATCCATATCGATATCCATATCGATATCCATATCGATATCCATATCGATATCCATATCGATATCCATATCGATATCCATATCGATATCCATATCGATATCCATATCGATATCCATATCGATATCCATATCGATATCCATATCGATATCCATATCGATATCCATATCGATATCCATATCGATATCCATATCGATATCCATATCGATATCCATATCGATATCCATATCGATATCCATATCGATATCCATATCGATATCCATATCGATATCCATATCGATATCCATATCGATATCCATATCCATATCGATATCCATATCGATATCCATATCGATATCCATATCGATATCCATATCGATATCCATATCGATATCCATATCGATATCGATATCCATATCGATATCCATCGATATCCATATCGATATCCATATCGATCGATATCCGACATCATCTCGATATATCGATATCCATATCGATATCCATATCGATATCCATATCGATATCCATATCGATATCCATATCGATATCCATATCGATATACGATATCCATATCGATATCCATATCGATATATCCATATCGATATCCATATCGATATCCATATCGATATCCATATCGATATCCATATCGATATCCATAATCGATATCCATATCGATATCCATATCGATATCCATATCGATATCCATATCGATATCCATATCGATATCCATATCGATATCCATATCGATATCCATATCGATATCCATATCGATATCCATATCGATATCCGCTATCGATATCCATATCGATATCCATATCGATATCCATATCGATATCCATATCGATATCCATATCGATATCCATATCGATATCCATATCGATATCCATATCGATATCCATATCGATATCCATATCGATATCCATATCGATATCCATATCGATATCCATATCGATATCCATATCGATATCCATATCGATATCCATATCGATATCCATATCGATATCCCATATCGATATCCATATCGATATCCATATCGATATCCATATCCATATCCATATCGATATCCATATCGATATCCATATCGATATCCATATCGATATCCATAATATCCATCGATATCCATATCGATATCCATATCGATATCCATATCGATATCCGCTATCGATATCCATATCGATATCCATATCGATATCCATATCGATATCCATATCGATATCCATATCGATATCCGCTATCGATATCCATATCGATATCCATATCGATATCCATATCGATATCCATATCGATATCCATATCGATATCCATATCGATATCCATATCGATATCCGTCGATATCCATATCGATATCCCATATCGATATCCATATCGATATCCATATCGATATCCATATCGATATCCATATCGATATCCATATCGATATCCATATCGATATCCATATCGATATCCATATCGATATCCATATCGATATCCATATCGATATCCATATCGATATCCATATCGATATCCATATCGATATCCATATCGATATCCATATCGATATCCATATCGATATCCATATCGATATCCATATCGATATCCATATCGATATCCATATCGATATCCATATCGATATCCATATCGATATCCTAATCAATCGATATCCATATCGATATCCACTATCGATATCCATATCGATATCCATATCGATATCCATATCGATATCCATATCGATATCCATATCGATATCCATATCGATATCCATATCGATATCCATATCGATATCCATATCGATATCCATATCGATATCCATATCGATATCCATATCGATATCCATGTCGATATCCATATCGATATCCATATCGATATCCATATCGATATCCATATCGATATCCATATCGATATCCATATCGATATCCATATCGATATCCATATCGATATCCATATCGATATCCATATCGATATCCATATCGATATCGAACCATATCGATATCCATATCGATATCCATATCGATATCCATATCGATATCCATATCGATATCCATATACTATCGATATCCATATCGATATCCATATCGATATCCATATCGATATCCATATCGATATCCATATCGATATCCATATCGATATCCATATCGATATCTATCGATATCGATATCCATATCGATGATATCCATATCGATATCCATATCGATATCCATATCGATATCCGTATATCCATATCGATTCATATCGATATCCATATCGATATCCATATCGATATCCATTCGATATCCATATCCATATCCATATCGATATCCATATCGATATCCATATCGATATCCATATCGATATCCATATCCATATCGATATAGACGATATCCATATCGATATCCATATCGATATCCATATCGATATCCATATCGATATCCATATCGATATCCATATCGATATCCATATCGATATCCATATCGATATCCAACGATATCGATATCCATATCGATATCCATATCGATATCCATATCGATATCCATATCGATATCCATATCGATATCCATATCGATATCCATATCGATATCCATATCGATATCCATATCGATATCCATATCGATATCCATATCGATATCCATATCGATATCCATATCGATATCCATATCGATATCCATATCGATATCCATATCGATATCCATATCGATATCCATATCGATATCCATATCGATATCCATATCGATATCCATATCGATATCCATATCGATATCCATATCGATATCCATATCGATATCCATATCGATATCCATATCGATATCCATATCGATATCCATATCGATATCCATATCGATATCCATATCGATATCCATATCGATATCCATATCGATATCCATATCGATATCCATATCGATATCCATATCGATATCCATATCGATATCCATATCGATATCCATATCGATATCCATATCGATATCCATATCGATATCCATATCGATATCATATCCGTATCGATATCCGATATCATATCGATATCCATATCGATATCCATATCGATATCCATATCGATATCCATATCGATATCGATATCGATATCCATATCGATATCCATATCGATATCACATATCGATATCCATATCGATATCCATATCGATATCCATATCGATATCCATATCGATATCCATATCGATATCCATATCGATATCCATATCGATATCCATATCGATATCCATATCGATATCCATATCGATATCCATATCGATATCCATATCGATATCCATATCGATATCCATATCGATATCCATATCGATATCCATATCGATATCCATATCGATATCCATATCGATATCCATATCGATATCCATATCGATATCCATATCGATATCCATATCGATATCCATATCGATATCCATATCGATATCCATATCGATATCCATATCGATATCCATATCGATATCCATATCGATATCCATATCGATATCCGTATCGATATCCATATCGATATCCATATCGATATCCATATCGATATCCATATCGATATCCATATCGATATCCATATCGATATCCATATCGATATCCATATCGATATCCATATCGATATCCATATCGATATCCATATCATTCGATATCCATATCGATATCCATATCGATATCCATATCGATATCCATATCGATATCCATATCGATATCCATATCGATATCCATATCGATATCCATATCGATATCCATATCGATATCCATATCGATATCCATATCGATATCCATATCGATATCCATATCGATATCCATATCGATATCCATATCGATATCCATATCGATATCGATATCCATATCGATATCCATATCGATATCCATATCGATATCCATATCGATATCCATATCGATATCCATATCGATATCCATATCGATATCCATATCGATATCCATATCGATATCCATATCGATATCCATATCGATATCCATATCGATATCCATATCGATATCCATATCGATATCCATATCGATATCCATATCGATATCCATATCGATATCCATATCGATATCGATATCCATATCGATATCCATATCGATATCCATATCGATATCCATATCGATATCCATATCGATATCGATATCGATATCCATATCGATATCCATATCGATATCCATATCGATATCGATATCCATATCGATATCCATATCGATATCCATATCGATATCCATATCGATATCCATATCGATATCCATATCGATATCCATATCGATATCCATATCGATATCCATATCGATATCCATATCGATATCCATATCGATATCCATATCGATATCCATATCGATATCCATATCGATATCCATATCGATATCCATATCGATATCCATATCGATATCCATATCGATATCCATATCGATATCCATATCGATATCCATATCGATATCCATATCGATATCCATATCGATATCCATATCGATATCCATATCGATATCCATATCGATATCCATATCGATATCCATATCGATATCCATATCGATATCCATATCGATATCCATATCGATATCCATATCGATATCCATATCGATATCCATATCGATATCCATATCGATATCCATATCGATATCCATATCGATATCCATATCGATATCCGATATCGATATCCATATCGATATCCATATCGATATCCATATCGATATCCATATCGATATCCATATCGATATCCGATATCGATATCCATATCGATATCCATATCGATATCCGTATCGATATCCATATCGATATCCATATCGATATCCATATCGATATCCATATCGATATCCATATCGATATCCATATCGATATCCATATCGATATCCATATCGATATCCATATCGATATCCATATCGATATCCATATCGATATCCATATCGATATCCATATCGATATCCATATCGATATCCATATCGATATCCATATCGATATCCATATCGATATCCATATCGATATCCATATCGATATCCATATCGATATCCATATCGATATCCATATCGATATCCATATCGATATCCATATCGATATCCATATCGATATCGATATCCATATCGATATCGATATCCATCATATCGATATCCATATCGATATCCATATCGATATCCATATCGATATCCATATCGATATCCATATCGATATCCATATCGATATCCATATCGATATCCATATCGATATCCATATCGATATCCATATCGATATCCATATCGATATCCATATCGATATCCATATCGATATCCATATCGATATCCATATCGATATCCATATCGATATCCATATCGATATCCATATATCGATATCCATATCGATATCCATATCGATATCCATATCGATATCCATATCGATATCCATATCGATATCCATATCGATATCCATATCGATATCCATATCGATATCCATATCGATATCCATATCGATATCCATATCGATATCCATATCGATATCCATATCGATATCCATATCGATATCCATATCGATATCCATATCGATATCCATATCGATATCCATATCGATATCCATATCGATATCCATATCGATATCCATATCGATATCCATATCGATATCCATATCGATATCCATATCGATATCCATATCGATATCCATATCGATATCCATATCGATATCCATATCGATATCCATATCGATATCCATATCGATATCCATATCGATATCCATATCGATATCCATATCGATATCCATATCGATATCCATATCGATATCCATATCGATATCCATATCGATATCCATATCGATATCCATATCGATATCCATATCGATATCCATATCGATATCCATATCGATATCCATATCGATATCCATATCGATATCCATATCGATATCCATATCGATATCCATATCGATATCGATATCCATATCGATATCCATATCGATATCCATATCGATATCCATATCGATATCCATATCGATATCGATATCCATATCGATATCCATATCGATATCCATATCGATATCCATATCGATATCCATATCGATATCCATATCGATATCCATATCGATATCCATATCGATATCCATATC
This sequence comes from Drosophila neocordata, assembly GCA_018903615.1. Lineage (NCBI taxonomy): Eukaryota > Metazoa > Arthropoda > Insecta > Diptera > Drosophilidae > Drosophila > Drosophila neocordata. Next base: position 6,880 of record JAEIGI010000263.1, on the reverse strand, counting down.
GATAATATCGTCGATCTATCGATATCGATATCCATATCGATATCCATATCGATATCCATATCGATATCCATATCGATATCCATATCGATATCCATATCGATATCCATATCGATACCATATCGATATCCATATCGATATCCATATCGATATTCAAACGATATCCATATCGATATATATCCATATCGATATCCGTATCGATATCCATATCGATATCCATATCGATATCGATATCGATATCCATATCGATATCCATATCGATATTTGTCGTCTATCGAAATACGTGAGATTTGATATCATATCGATATCCATATCGATATCCATATCGATATCCATATCGATATCCATATCGATATCCATATCGATATCCATATCGATATCCATATCGATATCCATATCGATATCCATATCGATATCCATATCGATATCCATATCGATATCCATATCGATATCCATATCGATATCCATATCGATATCCATATCGATATCCATATCGATATCCATATCGATATCCATATCGATATCCATATCGATATCCGATATCGATATCGATATCCATATCGATATCGATATCCATATCGATATCGATATCGATATCCATATCGATATCCATATCGATATCCATATCGATATCCATATCGATATCCATATCGATATCCATATCGATATCCATATCGATATCCATATCGATATCCATTATCGATATCCATATCGATATCCATATCGTATCGATATCCATATCGATATCCATATCGATATCCATATCGATATCCATATCGATATCCATATCGATATCCATATCGATATCGATATATCGATATCCATATCGATATCCATATCGATATCCATATCGATATCCATATCGATATCCATATCGATATCCATATCGATATCCATATCGATATCCATATCGATATACCTATCGATATCCATATCTATCCATATCGATATCCATATCGATATCCATATCGATATCCATATCGATATCCATATCGATATCCATATATCCATATCGATATCCATATCGATATCCGATATGCATATCGATATCCATATCGATATCCATATCGATATCCATATCGATATCCATATCGATATCCATATCGATATCCATATCGATATCCATATCGATATCCATATCGATATCCATATCGATATCATATCGATATCGATATCGATATCGATATCCATATCGATATCCATATCGATATCCATATCGATATCCATATCGATATCCATATCGATATCCATATCGATATCCATATCGATATCCATATCGATATCCATATCGATATCCATATCGATATCCATATCGATATCCATATCGATATCCATATCGATATCCATATCGATATCCATATCGATATCCATATCGATATCCATATCGATATCCATATCGATATCCATATCGATATCCATATCGATATCCATATCGATATCCATATCGATATCCATATCGATATCCATATCGATATCCATATCGATATCCATATCGATATCCTTATCGATATCCATATCGATATCCATATCGATATCCATATCGATATCCATATCGATATCCATATCGATATCCATATCGATATCCATATCGATATCCTATCGATATCCATATCGATATCCATGTCGATATCCATATCGATATCCATATCGATATCAATATCGATATCCATATCGATATCCATATCGATATCCATATCGATATCCATATCGATATCCATATCGATATCCTTATCGATATCCATATCGATATCCATATCGATATCCATATCGATATCCATATCGATATCCATATCGATATCCATATCGATATCCATATCGATATCCATATCGATATCCATATCGATATCCATATCGATATCCATATCGATATCCATATCGATATCCATATCGATATCTATATCGATATCCATATCGATATCCATATCGATATCCATATCGAATCCATATCGATATCTCATATCGATATCGATATCGATATCGATAACCATATCGATATCGATATCGATATCGGTAACCCATATCGATATCATATCGATATCCGCATCAATATATACGTAACGATATCCATACCGATATCCACGATATACATATCGATATACATGTCGATAACCATATCGATATACATATCCGTAAGATATGGATATCCATAACCATAACGAAATCCAGACGGATATCCATGGCAATGGATGTCCATGCCGATATACATATCGGTATCGCATATCGATATCCATTCGATATGCATATCGATATCAATAGGATATCCATATACAGACATCGGTATCAGATACCCATATCGATATCACCATCGATATTATTTATCGATATCATCATCGATATGGATATCGACGAACATCACATCGATGTCATCATGCGATATCGATATCGATGTGTGATACAGATATCGATATCGATATCCACGATGACCAAATCGATATCCATATCGATATCCATATCGATATCCATATCGATAGCCGTAACGACATCCATGTTACGAAACGCCGTATGGACATGCATGTCGATATCCATATCGATCCATCTGTCATCGATATCGATATCGATATCCATATCGATATCCGCATCGATATCCTTATCGAGAAACGTAGCGATATGCCATATATCGAGCCATCCATATCGGTGTCTAATATTGACAATCACTATCAGTATATCCGTATTAACGTCCATGTCGATACCAACATCGATATGAATATCGATGTCCGATGCCATATCGATAACCATATCGATATCATATCGATAACCATATCGATGTAGGTATCCCTTATCGATACCATACGCCAGCCATACGATAACCATACGATGTCGTATATCGTCCATAATAGATATCCATGTCGATATCCACGTCGATGTCCAGGTATCGATCGATGTTCCATAACGAGTATGCATATCGATATCGATATCGATATCCATATCGATAACCAATATTGACTATCCATATCGATAACCATATCAATCAACCAGCATCCATAACAATATCGACCTTGTAACATCGATACTCCAGGGCATGTATATCCGTATCGATAGTCGCCAGATCGGATATCAGTATCGATGTCCAGCATCGATATCCATATCGATTCTCCATATCGATAACCATATGAGATCTATATCGATATTCGATATCGATACAAATCGATTATCATCTCTAAATCGATGAATCGCATATCGATATCCATATCGGATATCCATATCGATATCCATATCGATATCCATATCGATAACAACATCGATAGCCAAATCGATATCCATATCGATATCGATATCGATACCCATATCGATATCGATATCCATATCGATAACCAAATATCGGCATAACCATATCGATATCGACATCGGACAACCATGTCGATATCGATATCGATAGCAATCGATACCTATTGAAATGTCACATCGATATCCATATCCATATCGATATCGATAGCCATATCGATATGCAACCATATCGATAATGACCATATCGATATTCCATATCGATATCCATATCGATATCCATATCGATATCCATATCAATTATCCATATCGATTATCATATCGCATCATCCATATCGATATCCATATCGATATCCGTCATCAATATCACAATATCGATAAAATCGATATCCATATCGATATCGATATCGATATCCACATCGATTTATCCATATCGATATCCGTATCGATATCCATATCGAAACTATATCGAAAACCTTTATCGAAAGCCATATCGCTATCGATAATTCGATGTCCAGATCGACATCCATGTCGACATCCGACCTCGCATACATCATACCGACATACATATCGATATCCAGACCGATAAACAATACTATCCATATCGATATACATATCGATATCGAGCATCGATATCCATATCGATGTCCATATCGACAACATCCATATCGATGTCGATATGGATATCCCTATCAAATGACCATGATCGATATACATACTCGATATCGATATGGATTATCGATATCGATATCGATCGACGTGCCATATCGATGTCGATATCGGTATCATATGTCGACAACCATAAAGAATGGGCCACATCCATATCGATATCCATATCGATAACCAAATCGATATCCCTATCGATATCGATATCGGGACCGACATCCATATTCCGTATCGATGTGCATATCGACGTCCATCATTGAAACCGATATCCATATCGATATGTCCGTATCGATATCCATATCGATGTCGATATCGATATCCATATCGACGACCATATCGATAACAAAGGATATCGATAAACCCCGCGTAATCAAGTGTCGATAGTGCATATCGATATCCACATCGGTATGCATGTCGAAAAATATCGATGTCGATACCCATGGCGTCGATAACAACCTTCGATATCCCTCTATCGATATCCATATGGAGTATCCATATCGGAATCATCCATATCGGTATCCATATCGACATCCATGTCGATAGGCATGCATCGATCCCATCCAGATCGATATGGCGATACCGCCATCCATGCTCCGATCGATATCGATATCGACATCGATATCGATATCCGTATCGAAATCCATGTCTATATCCATATCGATATCCATATCGACATCCAGCTCGAATATCCATATCGGGTATGATATCGATAGCCATATCGATATCCATATCGATATCCATATCGATATCCATATCGATATCCATATCGATATCCATATCGATATCCATATCGATATCCGTATCGATATCCATATCGATATCCGTATCGAGCATCCATGAACGTATATATCGATATCCAGACGTTATCTATATCGAGCTATCCTTATCGATATCCATATCGACAACCATGTCAATATCCATATCGATATCGCATATCGATGTTAATGTCAAACAATTCTATCGTATAACGACATCCATATCGATGTCCAGATCGATCGTCCATGATAGATATCCATATCGATAACCATAATTGATATACATAACGATGTCGATATCGATGTCCATATCGACATCCATATCGATTATCAGTATCCATATCGTTGATATCCATATCGATATCCATATCGATATCCATATCGATATCCATATCGATATCCATATCGATATCCATATCGATATCCATATCGATATCCATATCGATATCCATATCGATATCCGTATCGATATCCATATCGATAACCATATCGATATACATATCCATATCGATATCGATAACCATATCGACATCCATATCGATATCCATATCGATATCCATACCGATATACATATCCATATCGATATACATATCGATATCCATACCGATATACATATCCATATCGATATACATATCCATATCGATATCGATATCCATATCGATATCCATATCGATATCCATATCGATATCCATATCAAGTATACATATCCCGCCTCATCGATATCGATATCCATGTCGATATCCATGTATCGATATCCATAGTGATATCATATCAATGTCCATATCGATATCCATATCGATATCCCATATCGATATCATATCGATAGCAAATCGATAGCATATCCCATATCATTATCGATACCTTCCGCATCGATATCCCATATCGATATCCATATTGATAACTTTCATATCGATAACCATATCCGATATACATATCCATATCGATATGCATATATCGATATCCCATATTGATATCCATATCCCGATATCCATATCGATATCATATCGATATCCATATCGATATCATATCGATATCATATCGTATCCATATCGATATCCATGTCGATATCCATATCGATATATCCATATCGTGTCGATATCAGAATATCCATATCGACGTAACCATATCAGGCAACCATATCGATATACATCATATCGATATCGATGTATCGATATCGATATCCATATCGATATCCATATCGATATCGATATCCATATCGATATCCATATCTATGTCCATATCGATATCCATATCTATATCCATATCGATAACCATATCGATATACATATTCATATCGATATCGATATCCATATCGACATCCATATCGATATCCATATCGATATCCATATCGATATCCATATCGATATCCATATCGATATCCATATCGATATCCATATCGATATCCATATCGATATCCATATCGATATCCATATCGATATCCATATCGATAACCATATCGATATCCATACCGATATACATATCCATATCGATATACATATCGATATCCATACCGATATACATATCCATATCGATATACATATCCATATCGATCGATATCCATATCCATATCGATATCGATATCCATATCGATATCCATATCGATATCCATATTGATATCCGTCGTAATCAATATTGTATCGATATCATATCATTATCCATATTGATATCCCATATCGATAACCATATCGATGTCCATTCATCATCCATATCGATATCCATATCGATAATCATATCGATATCCATATCGACCTTTTGCATCACACTCGATGTGTTGCGCTAAGTGCCGCCATCAGGTATCATCGATATCCATATCGATATCCATATCGATATCCATATCGATATCCATATCGATATCCATATCGATAACCATATCGATATCCATATCGATATCCATATCGATATCCATATCGATATCCATATCGATATCCATATCGATATCCATATCGATATCCATATCGATATCCATATCGATATCCATATCGATTTCCATATCGATATCCATATAGATATCCATATCGATATCCATATCGATATTCATATCGATGTCCATATCGATATCCATATCGATATCCATATCGATATCCATATCGATATCCATATCGATATCCATATCGATATTCATATCGATATCCATATCGATATCCATATCGATAACCATATCGATATACATACATCGTATCGATGGTGATATCCATGTCGATATTGACTATCACTATCCATATCCATATCGATATCCATAT
>JAEIGI010000149.1:0-69939 GCA_018903615.1 Drosophila neocordata | reverse complement strand
CATATGGATATCCATATCGATATCCATATCGATATCCATATCGATATCCATATCGATATCCATATCGATATCCATATCGATATCCATATCGATATCCATATCGATATCCATATCGATATCCGATATCATATCGATATCCATATCGATATCCATATCGATATATCCATATCGATATCCATATCGATATCATATCGATATCGATATCCATATCGATATCCATATCGATATCCATATCGATATCCATATCGATATCCATATCGATATCCATATCGATATCCATATCGATATCCATATCGATATCCATATCGATATCCATATCGATATCCATATCGATATCCATATCGATATCCATATCGATATACATATCCATATCGATATCGATATCGATATCCATATCGATATCCATATCGATATCCATATCGATATCCATATCGATCCATATCGATATCCATATCGATATCCATATCGATATCCATATCGATATCCATATCGATATCCATATCGATATCCATATCGATATCCATATCGATATCCATATCGATATCCATATCGATATCCATATCGATATCCATATCGATATCCATATCGATATCCATATCCATATCGATATCGATATCCATATCGATATCCATATCGATATCCATATCGATATCCATATCGATATCCATATCGATATCCATATCGATATCCATATCGATATCCATATCGATATCCATATCGATATCCATATCGATATCCATATCGATATCCATATCGATATCCATATCGATATCCATATCGATATCCATATCGATATCCATATCGATATCCATATCGATATCCATATCGATATCCATATCGATATCCATATCGATATCCATATCGATATCCATATCGATATCGATATCGATATCCATATCGATATCGATATCCATATCGATATCCATATCGATATCGATATCGATATCGATATCCATATCGATATCCATATCGATATCGATATATCGATATCCATATCGATATCCATATCGATATCCATATCGATATCCATATCGATATCCATATCGATATCCATATCGATATCCATATCGATATCCATATCGATATCCATATCGATATCCATATCGATATCCATATCGATATCCATATCGATATCCATATCGATATCCATATCGATATCCATATCGATATCCATATCGATATCCATATCGATATCCATATCGATATCCATATCGATATCCATATCGATATCCATATCGATATCCATATCGATATCCATATCGATATCCATATCGATATCCATATCGATATCCATATCGATATCCATATCGATATCCATATCGATATCGATATCCATATCGATATCCATATCGATATCCATATCGATATCCATATCGATATCCATATCGATATCGATATCCATATCGATATCCATATCGATATCCATATCGATATCCATATCGATATCCATATCGATATCCATATCGATATCCATATCGATATCCATATCGATATCCATATCGATATCCATATCGATATCCATATCGATATCCATATCGATATCCATATCGATATCCATATCGATATCCATATCGATATCCATATCGATATCCATATCGATATCCATATCGATATCCATATCGATATCCATATCGATATCGATATCGATATCCATATCGATATCCATATCGATATCCATATCGATATCCATATCGATATCCATATCGATATCCATATCGATATCCATATCGATATCCATATCGATATCCATATCGATATCCATATCGATATCCATATCGATATCCATATCGATATCCATATCGATATCCATATCGATATCCATATCGATATCCATATCGATATCCATATCGATATCCATATCGATATCCATATCGATATCCATATCGATATCCATATCGATATCCATATCGATATCCATATCGATATCGATATCGATATCCATATCGATATCTCATATCGATATCCATATCGATATCCATATCGATATCCATATCGATATCCATATCGATATCGATATCGATATCATATCGATATCCATATCGATATCCATATCGATATCCATATCGATATCCATATCGATATCCATATCGATATCCATATCGATATCCATATCGATATCCATATCGATATCCATATCGATATCCATATCGATATCCATATCGATATCCATATCGATATCCATATCGATATCCATATCGATATCCATATCGATATCCATATCGATATCCATATACGATATCCATATCGATATCCATATCGATATCCATATCGATATCCATATCGATATCCATATCGATATCCATATCGATATCCATATCGATATCCATATCGATATCCATATCGATATCCATATCGATATCCATATCGATATCCATATCGATATCCATATCGATATCCATATCGATATCGATATCCATATCGATATCCATATCGATATCCATATCGATATCCATATCGATATCCATATATCGATATCCATATCGATATCCATATCGATATCCATATCGATATCCATATCGATATCCATATCGATATCCATATCGATATCCATATCGATATCGATATCCATATCGATATCCATATCGATATCCATATCGATATCGATATCCATATCGATATCGATATCCATATCGATATCCATATCGATATCCATATCGATATCCATATCGATATCCATATCGATATCCATATCGATATCCATATCGATATCCATATCGATATCCATATCGATATCCATATCGATATCCATATCGATATCCATATCGATATCCATATCGATATCCATATCGATATCCATATCGATATCCATATCGATATCCATATCGATATCCATATCGATATCCATATCGATATCCATATCGATATCCATATCGATATCCATATCGATATCCATATCGATATCCATATCGATATCCATATCCATATCGATATCCATATCGATATCCATATCGATATCCATATCGATATCCATATCGATATCCATATCGATATCCATATCGATATCCATATCGATATCCATATCGATATCCATATCGATATCCATATCGATATCCATATCGATATCCATATCGATATCCATATCCATATCGATATCCATATCGATATCCATATCGATATCCATATCGATATCCATATCGATATCCATATCGATATCCATATCGATATCCATATCGATATATCGATATCCATCATATCGATATCCATATCGATATCCATATCGATATATCATATCGATATCCATATCGATATCCATATCGATATCCATATCGATATCCATATCGATATCCATATCGATATCCATATCGATATCCATATCGATATCCATATCGATATCCATATCGATATCCATATCGATATCCATATCGATATCCATATCGATATCCATATCGATATCCATATCGATATCCATATCGATATCCATATCGATATCCATATCGATATCCATATCGATATCCATATCGATATCCATATCGATATCCATATCGATATCCATATCGATATCCATATCGATATCCATATCGATATCCATATCGATATCCATATCGATATCCATATCGATATCCATATCGATATCCATATCGATATCCATATCGATATCCATATCGATATCCCATATCGATATATCATATCCATATCGATATCCATATCGATATCCATATCGATATCCATATCGATATCCATATCGATATCCATATCGATATCCATATCGATATCCATATCGATATCCATATCGATATCCATATCGATATATCGATATCCATATCGATATCCATATCGATATCCATATCGATATCCATATCGATATCCATATCGATATCCATATCGATATCCATATCGATATCCATATCGATATCCATATCGATATCCATATCGATATCCATATCGATATCCATATCGATATCCATATCGATATCCATATCGATATCCATATCGATATCCATATCGATATCCATATCGATATCCATATCGATATCCATATCGATATCCATATCGATATCCATATCGATATCCATATCGATATCCATATCGATATCCATATATCGATATCCATATCGATATCCATATCGATATCCATATCGATATCCATATCGATATCGATATCGATATCCATATCGATATCCATATCGATATCCATATCGATATCCATATCGATATCCATATCGATATCCATATCGATATCCATATCGATATCCATATCGATATCCATATCGATATCCATATCGATATCCATATCGATATCCATATCGATATCCATATCGATATCCATATCGATATCGATATCCATATCGATATCCATATCGATATCCATATCGATATCCATATCGATATCCATATCGATATCCATATCGATATCCATATCGATATCCATATCGATATCCATATCGATATCCATATCGATATCCATATCGATATCCATATCGATATCCATATCGATATATCGATATCCGATATCGATATCCGATATCCATATCGATATCCATATCGATATATCGATATCCATATCGATATCCATATCGATATCGATATCGATATATCGATATCCATATCGATATCCATATCGATATCCATATCGATATCCATATCGATATCCATATCGATATCCATATCGATATCCATATCGATATCCATATCGATATCCATATCGATATCCATATCGATATCCATATCGATATCCATATCGATATCGATATATCGATATCCATATCGATATCCATATCGATATCCATATCGATATCCATATCGATATCCATATCGATATCCATATCGATATCCATATCGATATCCATATCGATATCCATATAGATATCCATATCGATATCCATATCGATATCCATATCGATATCTATATCGATATCCATATCGATATCCATATCGCTATCCATATCGATACCGATGTCGATATCCATATCGATATCCATATCGATATCCATATTGCTATCTATATCGATATCGATATCCATATCTATATACATACCGATAACTATATTGATATTTTTATCGATATCCATATCGATATCTATATCGATATCCATATCGATATCCATATCGATATCCATATCGATATCCATATCGATATCCATATCGATATCCATATCGATATCCATATCGATATCCATATCGATATCCATATCGATATCCATATCGATATCCATATCGATATCCATATAGATATCCATATCGATATCCATATCGATTTCCATGTCGATATCCATTTCGATATCCATATCGATATACATATAGATATCCGTATCGATATCCTAATCGATATCTGTAATGATATCCGTATCGATACCAGTATCAATATTTGTATCGATATCGATCTGTCGATCTTTCGAAATGCGTGATAATATGCATTTTGATATCCATATCGTTATCCATATCGATATCCATATCAATATCCATATCGATATAAATATCGACATCCTTATCTATATCCACATCGATATCCATATCGATATCCATATCGATATCCATATCGATATCGATATCGATATCGATATCGATATGGATATCGATATGGATATCGATATCGATATCGATATGGATATCGATATGGATATCGATATGGATATCGATATGGATATCGATATGGATATCGATATGGATATCGATATGGATATCGATATGGATATCGATATGGATATCGATATGGATATCGATATGGATATCGATATGGATATCGATATGGATATCGATATGGATATCGATATGGATATCGATATGGATATCGATATTTATATCGAAATAGATATCGATATGGATATCGACATGGATATCGTTATGGATATCGATATGGATATCGATATAGATATCAATATAGTTATCGGTATGGATATCAATATGGATATCGATATGGACATCAATATGCAAATCTTCACGTATTTCGATAGAACGACAAATATCGATAAGGATATCGATATGAATATTGATACAGATATCGATATGGATATCGTAAGAGATATCGATAAGGATATCGATACGGATATCTATATGGACATCAATATGAATATCGACATCAATATGCATATCATCACGCATTTCGATAGATCGACAGATATCAATAAGGACACCGATATAATAAACCATTCAGATATCGATACAGATATCTTTAGAGATATCGATTAAGATATCGATATGAATATCGATATGAATATCGATATCGATGTGGATATAGATAAGGATGTCGATATGGATATCGATATGGATATCGATATGGATATCGATATGGATATCGATGTGGATATCGATATGGATATCGATATGGATATCGATATGGATATCGATATGGATATCGATATGGATATCGATATGGATATCGATATGGATATCGATATAGATATCGATATGGATATCGATATGGATATCGATATGGATATCGATATGGATATCGATATGGATATCGATATGGATATCGATATGGATATCGATATGGATATCGATATGGATATCGATATGGATATCGATATGGATATCGATATGGATATCGATATGGATATCGATATGGATATCGATATGGATATCGATATAGATATCGATATGGATATCGATATGGATATCGATATGGATATCGATATGGATATCGATATGGATATCGATATGGATATCGATATGGATATCGATATGGATATCGATATGGATATCGATATGGATATCGATATGGATATCGATATTTATATCGATATGGATATCGATATGGATATCGATATGGATATCGATATAGATATCGATATGGATATCGATATGGATATCGATATAGATATCGATATGGATATCGATATTGATATCGATATGGATATCGATATGGATATCGATATGGATATCGATATGGATATCGATATGGATATCGATATGGATATCGATATGGATATCGATATGGATATCGATATGGATATCGATATGGATATCGATATGGATATCGATATGGATATCGATATGGATATCGATATGGATATCGATATGGATATCGATATGGATATCGATATGGATATCGATATGGATATCGATATGGATATCGATATATCGATATGGATATCGATATGGATATCGATATGGATATCGATATGGATATCGATATGGATATCGATATGGATATCGATATGGATATCGATATGGATATCGATATGGATATCGATATGGATATCGATATGGATATCGATATGGATATCGATATCGATATGGATATCGATATGGATATCGATATGGATATCGATATGGATATCGATATGGATATCGATATGGATATCGATATGGATATCGATATGGATATCGATATGGAACTGATATCGATATGGGTATCGATATGGATATCGATATGGATATCGATATGGATATCGATATGGATATCGATATGGATATCGATATGGATATCGATATGGATATCGATATGTCGATATCGATATGGATATCGATATGATATGGATATCGATATGGATATCGATATGGATATCGATATGGATATCGATATGGATATCGATATGGATATCGATATAGATATGGATATGGATATCGATATGGATATCGATATGGATATCGATATGGATATCGATATGGATATCGATATGGATTTCGATATGGATATCGATATACGAATATCGATATGGATATCGATATGGATATCGATATGGATATCGATATGGATATCGATATGGATATCGATATGGATATCGATATGGATATCGATATGGATATCGATATGGATATCGATATGGATATCGATATGGATATCGATATGGATATCGATATGGATATCGATATGGATATCGATATGGATATCGATATGGATATCGATATGGATATCGATATGGATATCGATATGGATATCGATATGGATGTCGATATGGTTATCGATATGGATATCGATATGGATATCGATATGGATATCGATATGGATATCGATATGGATATAGATAAGGATGTCGATATGGATATCGATATGGATATCGATATGGATATCGATATGGATATCGATATGGATATCGATATGGATATGTATATCGATATGGATATCGATATGGATATCGATATGGATATCGATATGGATAACGATATGGATATCAAAATGCATATCATTACGCATTTCGATAGATCGACAGATATCGATAAGGACATCGATATGGATATCGATACAGATATCGATACGGATATCGAAACGGATATCGTTACAGATATCGATTAGGATATCGATATGGATATCTATATGTATATCGATATGGATATCGAAATGGAAATCGATATGGATATGGATATGGATATCGATATGGATATCGATATGGATATCGATATGGATATCGATATGGATATCGATATGGATATCGATATGGATATCGATATGGATATCGATATGGATATCGATATGGATATCGATATGGATATCGATATGGATATCGATATGGATATCGATATGGATATCGATATGGATATGGATATGGATATCGATATGGATATCGATATGGATATCGATATGGATATCGATATGGATATCGATATGGATATCGATATGGATATCGATATGGATATCGATATGGATATCGATATGGATATCGATATGGATATCGATATGGATATCGATATGGATATCGATATCGATGGATATCGATATGGATATCGATATGGATATCGATATGGATATCGATATGGATATCGATATGGATATCGATATGGATATCGATATATCGATATGGATATCGATATGGATATCGATATGGATATCGATATGGATATCGATATGGATATCGATATGGATATCGATATGGATATCGATATGGATATCGATATGGATATCGATATGGATATCGATATGGATATCGATATGGATATCGATAAGGATATCGATATGGATATCGATATGGATATCGATATGGATATCGATATGGATATCGATATGGATATCGAAATGGATATTATAACGATATCGAAAGATCGACAGATATCGATATGGATATCGATATGGATATCGATATGGATAACGATATGGATATCAAAATGCATATCATTACGCATTTCGATAGATCGACAGATATCGATAAGGACATCGATATAGATATCGATACAGATATCGATACGGATATCGAAACGGATATCGTTACAGATATCGATTAGGATATCGATACGGATATCTATGTGTATATCGATATGGATATCGATATGGATATCGATATGGATATCGATATGGATATCGATATGGATATCGATATGGATATCGATATGGATATCGATATGGATATCGATATGGATATCGATATGGATATCGATATGGATATCGATATGGATATCGATATGGATATCGATATGGATATCGATATGGATATCGATATGGATATCGATATGGATACCGATATGGATATCGATATGGATATCGATATGGATATCGATATGGATATCGATATGGATATCGATATGGATATCGATATGGATATCGATATGGATATCGATATGGATATCGATATGGATATCGATATGGATATCGATATGGATATCGATATGGATATCGATATGGATATCGATATGGATATCGATATGGATATCGATATGGATATGGATATGGATATCGATATGGATATCGATATGGATATCGATATGGATATCGATATGGATATCGATATGGATATCGATATGGATATCGATATGGATATCGATATGGATATCGATATGGATATCGATATGGATATCGATATGGATATCGATATGGATATCGATATGGATATCGATATGGATATCGATATGGATATCGATATGGATATCGATATGGATATCGATATGGATATCGATATGGATATCGATATGGATATCGATATGGATATCGATATGGATATCGATATGGATATCGATATGGATATCGATATGGATATCGATATGGATATCGATATGGATATCGATATGGATATCGATATGGATATCGATATGGATATCGATAAGGATGTCGATATGGATATCGATATGGATATCGATATGGATATCGATATGGATATCGATATGGATATCGATATGGATATTATAACGATATCGAAAGATCGACAGATATCGATATGGATATCGATATGGATATCGATATGGATAACGATATGGATATCAAAATGCATATCATTACGCATTTCGATAGATCGACAGATATCGATAAGGACATCGATATGGATATCGATACAGATATCGATACGGATATCGAAACGGATATCGTTACAGATATCGATTAGGATATCGATATGGATATCTATATGTATATGGATATGGATATCGAAATGGAAATCGATATGGATATCGATATGGATATCGATATGGATATCGATATGGATATCGATATGGATATCGATATGGATATCGATATGGATATCGATATGGATATCGATATGGATATCGATATGGATATCGATATGGATATCGATATGGATATCGATATGGATATCGATATGGATATCGATATGGATGTCGATATGGATATCGATATGGATATCGATATGGATATCGATATGGATATCGATATGGATATCGATATGGATATCGATATGGATATCGATATGGATATCGATATGGATATCGATATGGATATCGATATGGATATCGATATGGATATGGATATCGATATGGATATCGATATGGATATCAATATGCAAATCTCACATTTGATAGATAGACAGATATCGATAAGGACATCGATATAATAAACGATTCAGATATCGATACGGATATCGTTAGAGATATCGATTAGGATATCGATATGGATATCGATATGAATATCGATATGTATATCGATATGTATATCGATAAGGATATCGCTTTGGATATCGATATGGATATCTATATGTATATCGATATGGATATCGATATGGATATCGATATGGATATCGATATGGATATCGATATGGATATCGATATGGATATCGATATGGATATCGACATGGATATCGATATGGATATCGATATGGATATCGATATGGATATCGATATGGATATCGATATGGATATCGATATGGATATCGATATGGATATCGATATGGATATCGATATGGATATCGATATGGATATCGATATGGATATCGATATGGATATCGATATGGATATCGATATGGATATCGATATGGATATCGATATGGATATCGATATGGATATCGATATGGATATCGATATGGATATCGATATGGATATCGATATGGATATCGATATGGATATCGATATGGATATCGATATGGATATCGATATGGATATCGATATGAATATCGATATGGATATCGATATGGATATCGATATGGATATCGATATGGATATCGATATGGATATCGATATGGATATCGATATGGATATCGATATGGATATCGATATGGATATCAATATGGATATTATCACGATATCGAAAGATCGAAGATATCGATATGGATATCGATATGGATATCGATATGGATAACGATATGGATATCAAAATGGATATCATTACGCATTTCGATAGATCGACAGATATCGATATGGATATCGATATGGATATCGATATGGATATCGATATGGATATCGATATGGATATCGATATGGATATCGATAAGGATATCGATATGGATATCGATATGTATATCGATATGGATATCGATATGGATATCGATATGGATATCGATATGGATATCGATATGGATGTCGATATGTATATCGATATGGATATCGATATGGATATCGATATGGATATCGATATGGATATCGATATGGATATCGATATGGATATCGATATGGATATCGATATGGATATCGATATGGATATCGATATGGATATCGATATGGATATCGATATGGATATCGATATGGATATCGATATGGATATCGATATGGATATGGATATCGATATGGATATCGATATGGATATCAATATGCAAATCTTCACTATTTTGATAGATAGACAGATATCGATAAGGACATCGATATAATAAACGATTCAGATATCGATACGGATATCGTTAGAGATATCGATTAGGATATCGATATGAATATCGATATGAATATCGATATGTATATCGATATGTATATCGATAAGGATATCGCTTTGGATATCGATATGGATATCTATATGTATATCGATATGGATATCGATATGGATATCGATATGGATATCGATATGGATATCGATATGGATATCGATATGGATATCGATATGGATATCGATATGAATATCGATATGGATATCGATATGTATATCGATATGGATATCGATATGGATATCGATATGGATATCGATATGGATATCGATATGGATATCGATATGGATATCGATATGGATATCGATATGGATATCGATATGGATATCGATATGGATATCGATATGGATATCGATATGGATATCGATATGGATATCGATATGGATATCGATATGGATATCGATATGGATATCGATATGGATATCGATATGGATATCGATATGGATATCGATATGGATATCGATATGGATATCGATATGGATATCGATATGGATATCGATATGGATATCGATATGGATATCGATATGGATATCGATATGGATATCGATATGCATGTCATCACGCATTTCGATAGATCGACAGATATCGATAAGGATATCAACATGGATATCGATATGGATATCGATATGGATATCGATATGGATATCGATATGTATATCGATATGGATATCGATATGGATATCGATATGGATATCGATATGGATATCGATATGGATATCGATATGGATATCGATATGGATATCGATATGGATATCGATATGGATATCGATATGGATATCGATATGGATATCGATATGGATATCGATATGGATATCGATATGGATATCGATATGGATATCGATATGGATATCGATATGGATATCGATATGGATATCGATATGGATATCGATATGGATATCGATATGGATATCGATATGGATATCGATATGGATATCGATATGGATGTCGATATGGATATCCATATGCATGTCATCACGCATTTCGATAGATCGACAGATATCGATATGGATATCGATATGGATATCGATATGGATAACGATATGGATATCAAAATGCATATCATTACGCATTTCGATAGATCGACAGCTATCGATAAGGACATCGATATTGATATCGATACAGATATCGATACGGATATCGAAACGGATATCGTTACAGATATCGATATGGATATCGATATGGATATCGATATGGATATCGATATGGATATCGATATGGATATCGATATGGATATCGATATAGATATCGATATGGATATCGATATGGATATCGATATGGATATCGATATGTATATCGATATGGATATCGATATGGATATCGATATGGATATCGATGACGATATCGATAGATCGACAGATATCGATATGGACATCGATATGGATATCGATATAGATATCGATACGGATATCGTTAGGGATATCGATATGGATATCGATATGGATATCGATATGGATATCGATATGTATATCGATATGTATATCGATATGGATATCGATATGGATATCGATATGGATATCGATATGTATATCGATATGGATATCGACATGGATATCGATATGGATATCGATATGGATATCGATATGGATATCGATATGGATATCGATATGGATATCGATATGGATATCGATATGGATATCGATATGGATATCGATATGGATATCGATATGGATATCGATATGGATATCGATATGGATATCGATATGGATATCGATATGGATATCGATATGGATATCGATATGGATATCGATATGGATATCGATATGGATATCGATATGGATATCGATATGGATATCGATATGGATATCGATATGGATGTCGATATGGATATCGATATGGATATCGATATGGATATCGATATGGATATCGATATGGATATCGATATGGATATCGATATGGATATCGATATGGATATCGATATGGATATCGATATGGATATCGATATGGATATCGATATGGATATCGATATGGATATCGATATCCATATCGATATCCATATCGATATGCATATCGATATCCATATCGATATCCATATCGATATCCATGTCGATATGATATCGATATCCATATCGATATCCATATCGATATCCATATCGATATCCATATCGATATCCATATCGATATCCATATCGATATCCATATCGATATCCATATCGATATCCATATCGATATCCATATGGATATCCATATCGATATCCATATCGATATCCATGTCGATATCCATATCGATATCCATATCGATATCCATATCGATATCCATATCGATATCCATATCGATATCCATATCGATATCCATATCGATATCCATATCGATATCCATATCGATATCCATATCGATATACATATAGATATCCATATCGATATCCAAAGCGATATCCTTATCGATATACATATCGATATACATATCGATATTCGTATCGATATTCATATCGATATCCTAATCGATATCTCTAACGATATCCGTATCGATATCGAATCGTATTATATCGATGTCCATATCGATATCTGTCTATCTATCAAAATAGTGAAGATATGCATATCGATATCCATATCGATATCCATATCGATATCCATATCGATATCGATATTGATATCCATATCGATATCCATATCGATATCCATATCGATATCCATATCGATATCCATATCGATATCCATATCGATATCCATATCGATATCCATATCGATATCCTTATCGATATCCATATCGATATAAATATCGATATCCATATCGATATCCATATCGATATCCATATCGATATCCATATCGATATCCATATCGATATCCATATCGATATCCATATCGATATCCATATCGATATCTATATCGATATATATATCGATATCCATATCGATATCCATATCGATATCCATATCGATATCCATTTCGATATCCATATCGATATACATATAGATATCCGTATCGATATCCTAATCGATATCTGTAACGATATCCGTTTCGATATCCGTATCGATATCTGTATCGATATCTATATCGATGTCCTTATCGATATCTGTCGATCTATCGAAATGCGTAATGATATGCATTTTGATATCCATATCGTTATCCATATCGATATCCATATCGATATCCTTATCGATATCTGTCGATCTTTCGAAATGCGTGATAATATGCATTTTGATATCCATATCGTTATCCATATCGATATCCATATCGATATTCATATCGATATCCATATCGATATCCATATTTTTTTTATCTATCGATATGGATATCGATATGGATATCGATATGAATATCGATATGGATATCGATATGGATATCGATATGGATATCGATATGGATATCGATATGGATATCGATATGGATATCGATATGGATATCGATATGGATATCGATATCGATATGGATATCGATATGGATATCGATATGGATATCGATATGGATATCGATATGGATATCGATATGGATATCGATATGGATATCGATATATGGATATCGATATGGATATCGATATGGATATCGATATGGATATCGATATGGATATCGATATGGATATCGATATGGATATCGATATGGATATCGATATGATATATCGATATGGATATCGATATGGATATCGATATGGATATCGATATGGATATCGATATGGATATCGATATGGATATCGATATGGATATCGATATGGATATCGATATGGATATCGATATGGATATCGATATGGATATCGATATGGATATCGATATGGATATCGATATGGATATCGATATGGATATCGATATGGATATCGATATGGATATGGATATGGATATCGATATGGATATCGATATGGATATCGATATGGATATCGATATGGATATCGATATGGATATCGATATGGATATCGATATGGATATCGATATGGATATCGATATAGATATCGATATGGATATCGATATGGATATCGATATGGATATCGATATGGATATCGATATGGATATCGATATGGATATCGATATGGATATCGATATGGATATCGATATGGATATCGATATGGATATCGATATGGATATCGATATGGATATCGATATGGATATCGATATGGATATCGATATGGATATCGATATGGATATCGATATGGATATCGATATGGATATCGATATAGATATCGATATGGATATCGATATGGATTTCGATATGGATATCCATATATATATCGATATGGATATCGATATGGATATCGATATGGATATCGATATGGATATCGATATGGATTTCGATATGGATATCCATATATATATCGATATGGATATCGATATATATATCGACATGGATTCGATATAAATATCGATATGGATATCGATACAGTTATCGATACGGATAATGATATGTATATCGATATGGAGATCGATATGGATATAGATATGGATATCGACATGGATATAGATATGGATATCGATATGGATATCGATATGGATATCAATATGCATATCTTCACGTATTTTGATAGATAGACAGATATCGATAAGGACATCGATATAATAAACGATTCAGATATCGATACGGATATCGTTAGAGATATCGATTAGGATATCGATATGAATATCGATATGGATATCGATATGAATATCGATATGTATATCGATATGTATATCGATAAGGATATCGCTTTGGATATCGATATTTATATCTATATGTATATCGATATGGATGTCGACATGGATATCGATATGGATATCGATATGGATATCGATATGGATATCGATATGGATATCGATATGGATATCGATATGGATATCGATATGGATATCGATATGGATATCGATATGGATATCGATATGGATATCGATATGGATATCGATATGGATATCGATATGGATATCGATATGGATATCGATATGGATATCGATATGGATATCGATATGGATATCGATATGGATATCGATATGGATTTCGATATGGATGTCGATATGGATATCGATAAGGATATCGACATGGATATCGATATGGATATCGATATGGATATCGATATCGATATGGATATGGATATCGATATGGATATCGATATGGATATCGATATGGATATCGATATGGATATCGATATGGATATCGATATGGATATCGATATGGATATCGATATGGATATCGATATGGATATCGATATGGATATCGATATCGATATGGATATCGATATGGATATCGATATGGATATCGATATGGATATCGATATGGATATCGATATGGATATCGATATGGATATCGATATGGATATCGATATGGATATCGATATGGATATCGATATGGATATCGATATGGATATCGATATGGATATCGATATGGATATCGATATGGATATGGATATGGATATCGATATGGATATCGATATGGATATCGATATGGATATCGATACGGATATCGATATGGATATCGATATGGATATCGATATGGATATCGATATGGATATCGATATGGATATCGATATGGATATCGATATGGATATCGATATGGATATCGATATGGATATCGATATGGATATCGATATGGATAGCGATATGGATATCGATATGGATATCGATATGGATATCGATATGGATATCGATATGGATATCGATATGGATATCCTTATGGATATCGACATGGATATCGATATGGATACCGATATGGATATCGATATGGATATCGATATGGATATCGATACAGTAATCGATACGGATAATTATATGGATATCGATATGTATATCGATATGGAGATCGATATGGATATCGATATGGATATCGATATGGATATCGATATGGATATCGATATGGATATCGATATGGATATCGATATGGATATCGATATGCAAATCTCAAGTATTTCGATAGAACGACAAATATCGATATGGATATCGATATGGATATCGATATGGATATCGATATGGATATCGATATGGATATCGATATGGATATCGATATGGATATCGATATGGATATCGATATGGATATCGATATGGATATCGATATGGATATCGATATGGATATCGATATGGATATCGATATGGATATCGATATGGATATCGATATGTATATCGATATGGATATCGATATGGATATCGATATGGATATCGATATGGATATCGACATGGATATTGATACCGATATGGATATCGATATGGATATCGATATGGATATCGTTATGGATATCGATATGGATATCGATATGGATATCGATATGGATATCGATATGGATATCGATATGGATATCGACATGGATATCGATATGGATATCGATATGGATATCGATATGGATGTCGATATGGATATCCATATGCATGTCATCACGCATTTCGATAGATCGACAGATATCGATAAGGATATCGATATGGATATCGATATGGATAACGATATGGATATCAAAATGCATATCATTACGCATTTCGATAAATCGACAGATATCGATAAGGACATCGATATGGATATCGATACAGATATCGATACGGATATCGAAACGGATATCGTTACAGATATCGATTAGGATATCGATACGGATATCTATATGTATATCGATATGGATATCGAAATGGATATCGATATGGATATCGATATAGATATCGATATGGATATCGATATGGATATCGATATGGATATCGATATATATATCGATATAGATAGCGATATGCATATCAAAATGCATATCATGACGCATTTCGATAGATCGACAGATATCGCTAAGGACATCGATATGGATATCGATACAGATATCGATACGGATATCGATATGGATATCGATATGGATATCGATATGGATATCGATATGGATATCGATATGGATATCGATATGGATATCGATATGGATATCGATATGGATATCGATATGGATATCGATATGGATATCGATATGGATATCGATATGGATATCGATATGGATATCGATATGGATATCGATATGGATATCGATATGGATATCGATATGGATATCGATATGGATATCGATATGGATATCGATATGGATATCGATATGGATATCGATATGGATATCGATATGGATATCGATATGGATATCGATATGGATATCGATATGGATATCGATATGGATATCGATATGGATATCGATATGGATATCGATATGGATATCGATATGGATATCGATATGGATATCGATATGGATATCGATTTGGATATCGATATGGATATCGATATCGATATCGATATCGATATGGATATCGATATGGATATCGATATGGATATCGATACAGATATCTATATGGATATCGATATGGATATCGATATGGATATCGATATGGATATCGATATAATAATCGATATGGATAGCGATATGGATATCGATATGGGTAGCGATGTTGATATCGATATGGATAGCAATATGGATATAGATAAGGATATCGATATGGATATTGATATGGATATCGATATGGATATCGATATGGATATCCTTATGGATATCCACATGGATATCTATATGGATACCAATATGAATATCGATATGGATATCGATATGGATATCGATACAGTTATCGATACGGATAATTATATGGATATCGATATGTATATCGATATGGATATCGATATGGATATCGATATGGATATCGATATGGATATAGATATGGATATCCATATTGATATAGATATGGATATCGATATGGATATCAATATGCAAATCTTCAAGTATTTCGATAGAACGACAAATATCGATAAGGATATCGATATGGATATCGATACGGATATCGATACGGATATCGTTACAGATATCGATTAGGATATCGTTACGGATGCCTATATGTATATCGATATGGATATCGAAATGGATATCGAAATGGATATCGATATGGATATCGACATGGATATCGATACCGATATGGATATCGATATGGAAATCGATATGGATATCGATATGGATGTCGATATGGATATCCATATGCATGTCATCACGCAATTCGATAGATCGACAGATATCGATAGGGATATCTATATGGATATCGATAAGGATATCGATATGGATATCGATATGGATATCGATATGGATATCGATATAGATATCAATATAGTTATCGGAATGGATATCAATATGGATTTCGATATAGATATGGATATGGACATCGATATGGATATCGATATGGATATCGATATGGATATCGATATGGATATCGATATGGATATCGATATGGATATCGATATGGATATCGATATGGATATCGATATGGATATCGATATGGATATCGATATGGATATCGATATGGATATCGATATGGATATCGATATGGATATCGATATGGATATCGATATGGATATCGATATGGATATCGATATGGATATCGATATGGATATCGATATGGATATCGAAATGGTTGTTGATATGGATATCGATATGCATATCGATATGGATATCGATATGGATATCGATATGGATATCGATATGGATGTCCTTATGGATATCGACATGGATATCGATATGGATATCGATATGGATATCCTTATGGATATCGACATGGATATCGATATGGATATCGATATGGATATCGATATGGATGTCGATATGGATATCCATATGCATGTCATCACGCATTTCGATAGATCGACAGATATCGATAATTATATCGATATGGATATCGATATATATAACGATATGGATATCAAAATGCATATCATAACGCATTTCGATAAATCGACAGACATCAATCGATAAGGACATCGATATGGATATCGATACAGATATCGATACGGATATCGAAACGGATATCGTTACAGATATCGATTAGGATATCGATACGGATATCTATATGTATATCGATATGGATAACGAAATGGATATCGATATGGATATCAATATAGTTATCGCTATGGATATCGATATGGATATCGATATGGACATCGATATATATATCGATAGAGATAACAATATGCATTTCAAAATGCATATCATGACGCATTTCGATAGATCGACAGATATCGCTAAGGACATCGATTTGGATATCGATTCAGATATCGATACGGATATCGTTACAGATATAGATTAGGATATCGTTACGGATACCTATATGTATATCGATATGGATATCGAAATGGATATCGATATGGATATCGATATGGATATCGATATGGATATCGATATGGATATCGATATGGATATCGATATGGATATCGATATAGATATCGATATGGATATCGATATGGATATCGATATGGATATCGATATGGATATCGATATGGATATCGATATGGATATCGATATGGATATCGATATGGATATCGATATGGATATCGATATGGATATCGATATGGATATCGATATGGATATCGATATGGATATCGATATGGATATCGATATGGATATCGATATGGATATCGATATGGATATCGATATGGATATCGATATGGATATCGATATGGATATCGATATGGATATCGATATGGATATCGATATGGATATCGATATGGATATCGATATGGATATCGATATGGATATCGATATGGATATCGATATGGATATCGATATGGATATCGATATGGATATCGATATGGATATCGATATGGATATCGATATGGATATCGATATGGATATCGATATGGATATCGATATGGATATCGATATGGATATCGATATGGATATCGATATGGATATCGATATGGATATCGATATGGATATCGATATGGATATCGATATGGATATCGATATGGATATCGATATGGATATCGATATGGATATCGATATGGATATCGATATGGATATCGATATGGATATCGATATGGATATCGATATGGATATCGATATGGATATCGATATGGATATCGATATGGATATCGATATGGATATCGATATGGATATCGATATGGATATCGATATGGATATCGATATGGATATCGATATGGATATCGATATGGATATCGATATGGATATCGATATGGATATCGATATGGATATCGATATGGATATCGATATGGATATCGATATGGATATCGATATGGATATCGATATGGATATCGATATGGATATCGATATGGATATCGATATGGATATCGATATGGATATCGATATGGATATCGATATGGATATCGATATGGATATCGATATGGATATCGATATGGATATCGATATGGATATCGATATGGATATCGATATGGATATCGATATGGATATCGATATGGATATCGATATGGATATCGATATGGATATCGATATGGATATCGATATGGATATCGATATGGATATCGATATGGATATCGATATGGATATCGATATGGATATCGATATGGATATCGATATGGATATCGATATGGATATCGATATGGATATCGATATGGATATCGATATGGATATCGATATGGATATCGATATGGATATCGATATGGATATCGATATGGATATCGATATGGATATCGATATGGATATCGATATGGATATCGATATGGATATCGATATGGATATCGATATGGATATCGATATGGATATCGATATGGATATCGATATGGATATCGATATGGATATCGATATGGATATCGATATGGATATCGATATGGATATCGATATGGATATCGATATGGATATCGATATGGATATCGATATGGATATCGATATGGATATCGATATGGATATCGATATGGATATCGATATGGATATCGATATGGATATCGATATGGATATCGATATGGATATCGATATGGATATCGATATGGATATCGATATGGATATCGATATGGATATCGATATGGATATCGATATGGATATCGATATGGATATCGATATGGATATCGATATGGATATCGATATAGATATCGATATGGATATCGATATGGATATCGATATGGATATCGATATGGATATCGATATGGATATCGATATGGATATCGATATGGATATCGATATGGATATCGATATGGATATCGATATGGATATCGATATGGATATCGATATGGATATCGATATGGATATCGATATGGATATCGATATGGATATCGATATGGATATCGATATGGATATCGATATGGATATCGATATGGATATCGATATGGATATCGATATGGATATCGATATGGATATCGATATGGATATCGATATGGATATCGATATGGATATCGATATGGATATCGATATGGATATCGATATGGATATCGATATGGATATCGATATGGATATCGATATGGATATCGATATGGATATCGATATGGATATCGATATGGATATCGATATGGATATCGATATGGATATCGATATGGATATCGATATGGATATCGATATGGATATCGATATGGATATCGATATGGATATCGATATGGATATCGATATGGATATCGATATGGATATCGATATGGATATCGATATGGATATCGATATGGATATCGATATGGATATCGATATCGATATGGATATCGATATGGATATCGATATGGATATCGATATGGATATCGATATGGATATCGATATGGATATCGATACGGATATCGATATGGATATCGATATGGATATCGATATGGATATCGATATGGATATCGATATGGATAATCGATATGGATATCGATATGGATATCGATATGGATATCGATATGGGTAGCGATGTGGATATCGATATGGATATCGATATGGATATCGATATGGATATCGATATGGATATCGATATGGATATCGATATGGATATCGATATGGATATCGATATGGATATCGATATGGATATCGATATGGATATCGACATGGATATCGATATGGATATCGATATGGATATCGATATGGATATCGATATGGATATCGATACAGTTATCGATACGGATAATTATATGGATATCGATATGTATATCGATATGGATATCGATATGGATATCGATATGGATATCGATATGGATATCGATATGGATATCGATATCGATATGGATATAGATATGGATATCGATATGGATATCAATATGCAAATCTTCAAGTATTTCGATAGAACGACAAATATCGATAAGGATATCGATATGGATATCGATACGGATATCGATATGGATATCGATATGGATATCGATATGGATATCGATATGGATATCGATATGGATATCGATATGGATATCGATATGGATATCGATATGGATATCGATATGGATATCGATATGGATATCGATATGGATGTCGATATGGATATCCATATGCATGTCATCACGCATTTCGATAGATCGACAGATATCGATAAGGATATCGATATGGATATCGATATGGATATCGATATGGATATCGATATGGATATCGATATGGATATCGATATGGATATCGATATGGATATCGATATGGATATCGATATGGTTATCGATATGGATATCGATATGGATATCGATATGGATATCGATATGGATATCGATATGGATATCGATATGGATATCGATATGGATATCGATATGGATATCGATATGGATATCGATATGGATATCGATATGGATATCGATATGGATATCGATATGGATATCGATATGGATATCGATATGGATATCGATATGGATATCGGTATGGATATAGTTTTGGATATTGACATGGATATCGATAAAGATATCATGGATATGGATATCGGTATGAATATCGATATGGATATCGATATGGATATCGATATGGATGTCGTTATGGATATCGATATGGATATCGATATGGATATCGATATGGATATCGATATGGATATCGATATGGATATCGATATGGATATCGATATGGATATCGATATGGATGTCGATATGGATATCCATATGCATGTCATCACGCATTTCGATAGATCGACAGATATCGATAAGGATATCAACATGGATATCGATATGGATATCGATATGGATATCCATATGCATGTCATCACGCATTTCGATAGATCGACAGATATCGATAAGGATATCGATATGGATATCGATACAAATATCGATACGGATATCGAAACGGATATCGTTACAGATATCGATTAGGATATCGATACGGATATCGATATGTATATCGATATGGATATCGATATGGATATCGATATGGATATCGATATGGATATCGATATGGATATCGATATGGATATCGATATGGATATCGATATATATATATCGATAGGGATAACGATATGGATATCAAAATGGATATCATGACGCATTTCGATAGATCGACAGATATCGATAAGGATATCGATATGGATATCGATACGGATATCGATACGGATATCGTAACGGATATAGATTAGGATATCGATACGGATATCGATATGGATATCGATATGGATATCGATATGGATATCGATATGGATATCGATATGGATATCGATATGGATATCGATATGGTTATCGGTATGGATATCGATATGGATATCGATATGGATATCGATATGGATATCGATATGGATATCGATATGGATATCGATATGGATATCGATATGGATATCGATATGGATATCGATATGGATATCGATATGGATATCGATATGGATATCGATATGGATATCGATATGGATATCGATATGGATATCGATATGGATATCGATATGGATATCGATATGGATATCGATATGGATATCGATATGGATATCGATATGGATATCGATATGGATATCGATATGGATATCGATATGGATATCGATATGGATATCGATATGGATATCGATATGGATATCGATATGGATATCGATATGGATATCGATATGGATATCGATATGGATATCGATATGGATATCGATATGGATATCGATATGGATATCGATATGGTTATCGGTATGGATATCGATATGGATATCGATATGGATATCGATATGGATATCGATATGGATATCGATATGGATATCGATATGGATATCGATATGGATATCGATATGGATATCGATATGGATATCGATATGGATATCGATATGGATATCGATATGGATATCGATATGGATATCGATATGGATATCGATATGGATATCGATATGGATATCGATATGGATATCGATATGGATATCGATATGGATATCGATATGGATATCGATATGGATATCGATATGGATATCGATATGGATATCGATATGGATATCGATATGGATATCGATATGGATATCGATATGGATATCGATATGGATATCGATATGGATATCGATATGGATATCGATATGGATATCGATATGGATATCGATATGGATATCGATATGGATATCGATATGGATATCGATATGGATATCGATATGGATATCGATATGGATATCGATATGGATATCGATATGGATGTCGATATGGATATCCATATGCATGTCATCACGCATTTCGATAGATCGACAGATATCGATAAGGATATCGATATGGATATCGATATGGATAACGATATGGATATCAAAATGCATATCATTACGCATTTCGATAAATCGACAGATATCGATATGGACATCGATATGGATATCGATACAGATATCGATACGGATATCGAAACGGATATCGTTACAGATATCGATTAGGATATCGATACGGATATCTATATGTATATCGATATGGATATCGAAATGGATATCGATATGGATATCGATATAGTTATCGGTATGGGTATCGATATGGATATCGATATGGATATCGATATGGATATCGATATGGATATCGATATGGATTTCAAAATGCATATCATGACGCATTTCGATAGATCGACAGATATCGATAAGGATATCGATATGGATATCGATACGGATATCGATATGGATATCGAAACGGATATCGTAACGGATATCGTTACAGATATCGATTAGGATATCGATATGGATATCGATATGGATATCGATATGGATATCGAAATGGATATCGATATGGATATCGATATGGATATCGATATGGATATCGATATAGTTATCGGTATGGATATCGATATGGATATCGATATGGATAACGATATGCATTTCAAAATGGATATCATGACGATATCGATAGATCGACAGATATCGCTAAGGATATCGATATGGATATCGATATGGATATCGATATGGATATCGATACGGATATCGTTACAGATATCGATTAGGATATCGATATGGATATCGAAATGGATATCGATATGGATATCGAAATGGATATCGATATGGATATCGATATGGATATCGATATGGATATCGATATAGTTATCGGTATGGGTATCGATATGGATATCGATATGGATATCGATATGGATATCGATATGGATATCGATATGGATATCGATATGGATATCGATATGGATATCGATATGGATATCGATATGGATATCGATATGGATATCGATATGGATATCGATATGGATATCGATATGGATATCGATGTAGATATCGATATAGTTATCGGAATGGATATCGATATGGATATCGATATGGATATGGATATGGATATCGATATGGATATCGATATGGATATCGATATGGATATCGATATGGATATCGATATGGATATCGATATGGATATCGATATGGATATCGATATAGATATCGATATGGATATCGATATGGATATCGATATGGATATCGATATGGATATCGATATGGATATCGATATGGATATCGATATGGATATCGATATGGATATCGATATGGATATCGATATGGATATCGATATGGATATCGATATGGATATCGATATGGATATCGATATGGATATCGATATGGATATCGATATGGATATCGATATGGATATCGATATGGATATCGATATGGATATCGATATGGATATCGATATGGATATCGATATGGATATCGATATGGATGTCGATATGGATATCCATATGCATGTCATCACCCATTTCGATAGATCGACAGATATCGATAAGGATATCGATATGGATATCGATATGGATATCGATATGGATAACGATATGGATATCAAAATGCATATCATTACGCATTTCGATAAATCGACAGATATCGATATGGACATCGATATGGATATCAATATAGTTATCGATATGGATATCGATATGGATATCGATATGGATATCGATATGGATATCGATATGGATAACGATATGGATATCAAAATGCATATCATGACGCATTTCGATAGATCGACAGATATCGCTAAGGACATCGATATGGATATCGATACAGATATCGATACGGATATCGATACGGATATCGTTACAGATATCGATTAGGATATCGATACGGATATCTATATGTATATCGATATGGATATCGAAATGGATATCGATATGGATATCGATATGGATATCGATATGGATATCGATATGGATATCGATATGGATATCGATATGGATATCGATATGGATAACGATATGGATATCAAAATGCATATCATGACGCATTTCGATAGATCGACAGATATCGCTAAGGACATCGATATGGATATCGATACAGATATCGATACGGATATCGATACGGATATCGTTACAGATATAGATTAGGATATCGTTACGGATACCTATATGTATATCGATATGGATATCGAAATGGATATCGATATGGATATCGATATGGATATCGATGTAGATATCAATATAGTTATCGGAATGGATAACAATATGGATTTCGATATAGATATGGATATGGATATCGATATGGATATCGATATGGATATCGATTGGATATCGATATGGATATCGATATGGATATCGATATGGATATCGATATGGATATCGATATGGATATCGATATGGATATCGATATGGATATCGATGTAGATATCAATATAGTTATCGGAATGGATATCGATATGGATATCGATATGGATATCGATATGGATATCGATATGGATATCGATATGGATATCGATATGGATATCGATATGGATATCGATATGGATATCGATATAAATATCGATATGGATATCGATATGGATATCGATATGGATATCGATATGGATATCGTTATGGATATCGATATGGATATCGATATGGATATCGATATGGATATCGATATGGATATCGATATGGATATCGATATGGATATCGATATGGATATCGATATGGATATCGATATGGATATCGATATGGATATCGATATGGATATCGATATGGATATCGATATGGATATCGATATGGATATCGATATGGATATCGATATGGATATCGATATGGATATCGATATGGATATCGATATGGATATCGATATGGATATCGATATGGATATCGATATGGATATCGATATGGATATCGATATGGATATCGATATGGATATCGATATGGATATCGATATGGATATCGATATGGATATCGATATGGATATCGATATGGATATCGATATGGATATCGATATGGATATCGATATGGATATCGATACGGATATCGATACGGATATCGATATGGATATCGATATGGATATCGATATGGATATCGATATAATAATCGATATGGATATCGATATGGATAGCGATATGGATATCGATATGGGTAGCGATGTTGATATCGATATGGATAGCAATATGGATATAGATAAGGATATCGATATTGATATGGATATCGATATGGATATCGATATGGATATCGATATGGATATCCTTATGGATATCCACATGGATATCTATATGGATATCAATATGAATATCGATATGGATATCGATATGGATATCGATATATATATATATTGACAGGGATATCGATATGGAAATCGATACAGTTATCGATACGGATAATTATATGGATATCGATATGTATATCGATATGGATATCGATATGGATATCGATATGGATATCGATATGGATATAGATATGGATATCCATATTGATATAGATATGGATATCGATATGGATATCAATATGCAAATCTTCAAGTATTTCGATAGAACGACAAATATCGATAAGGATATCGATATGGATATCGATACGGATATCGATACGGATATCGTTACAGATATCGATTAGGATATCGTTACGGATGCCTATATGTATATCGATATGCATATCGAAATGGATATCGAAATGGATATCGATATGGATATCGACATGGATATCGATACCGATATGGATATCGATATGGAAATCGATATGGATATCGATATGGATGTCGATATGGATATCCATATGCATGTCATCACGCATTTCGATAGATCGACAGATATCGATAAGGATATCTATATGGATATCGATAAGGATATCGATATGGATATCGATATGGATATCGATATGGATATCGATATGGATATCGATATAGATATCAATATAGTTATCGGAATGGATATCAATATGGATTTCGATATAGATATGGATATGGACATCGATATGGATATCGATATGGATATCGATATGGATATCGATATGGATATCGATATGGATATCGATATGGATATCGATATGGATATCGATATGGATATCGATATGGATATCGATATGGATATCGATATGGATATCGATATGGATATCGATATGGATATCGATATGGATATCGATATGGATATCGATATGGATATCGATATGGATATCGATATGGATATCGATATGGATATCGATATGGATATCGATATGGATATCGATATGGATATCGATATGGATATCGATATGGATATCGATATGGATATCGATATGGATATCGATATGGATATCGATATGGATATCGATATGGATATCGATATGGATATCGATATGGATATCGATATGGATATCGATATGGATATCGATATGGATATCGATATGGATATCGATATGGATATCGATATGGATATCGATATGGATATCGATATGGATATCGATATGGATATCGATATGGATATCGATATGGATATCGATATGGATATCGATATGGATATCGATATGGATATCGATATGGATATCGATATGGATATCGATATGGTTATCGATATGGATATCGATATGGATATCGATATGGATATCGATATGGATATCGATATGGATATCGATATGGATATCGATATGGATGTCCTTATGGATATCGACATGGATATCGATATGGATATCGTTATGGATATCGATATGGATATCGATATGGATATCGATATGGATATCGATATGGATATCGATATAAATATATCGACATGGATATCGATATGGATATCGATATGGATATCGATATGGATATCGATGTTGATATCGATACGGATATCGATAAGAATATCGATACGGATATTGATATAGATATCGATATGGATATCGATATGGATATCGATATGGATACCGGAATGGATATCGACTTGGATATCGATATGGATATCGTTATAGATATCGGTATTTATATCGATATTTATATCGATAGGGATATCGATACAAATATCGATATGGATATCGATATAAATATAGACATGGATATCGATATATATATCGATATGGATATCGATACAGTTATCGATACGGATAATGATATGGATATCGATATGGATATCAATATATATATCGACATGGATATCCATATGGATATCGATATGGATATCAATACAGTTATCGATACGGATAATGATATAGATACCGATATGGATATCGATATAGATATCGACATGGATATCGATATGGATATCGATATGGACATCAATATGCAAATCTTCACTGATTTCAATAGAACGACAAATATCGATAAGGATATCGATAAGGATATCGATATGAATATTGATACAGATATCGATATGGATATCGTTAGAGATATCGATAAGGATTTCGATACGGATATCTATGTGGACATTAATATGAATATCGATATGGAAATCGATATGGATACCGATATGGATAACGATATGGATATCAAAATGCATATTATCACGCATTTCGAAAGATCGACAGATATCGATAAGGACATCGATATAGATAATCGATTCAGATATCGATACGGATATCGTTAGAGATATCGATCAGGATATCGATATGAATATAGATATGTATATCGATATGGATATCGATATGGATATCGATATGGATATCGATATGGATATCGATATGGATATCGATATGGATATCAATATGCATGTCGATCATGCATTTCGATAGATCGACAGATATCGATTAGGATATCGATATGGATATCGATATGGATATCGATATGGATATCGATATGGATATCGATATGGATATCGACATTGATATCGATACCGATATGGATATCGATATGGATATCGATATGGATATCGATATGGATGTCGATATGGATATCCATATGCATGTCATTACGCACTTCGATAGATCGACAGATATCGATAAGGACATCGAATTAGATATCGATACAGATATCGATACGGATATCGAAACGGATATCGTTACAGATATCGATAAGGATATCGAAATGGATATCGATATGGATATCATTATAGTTATCGATATGGATATCGATATGGATAACGATATGGACATCGATATGGATATCGATATGGATATAGATATGGATATCGATATGGATATCGATATGGATATCGATATGGATATCGATATGGATATCGATATGGATATCGATATGGATATCGATATGGATATCGATATGGATATCGATATAGATATCAATATAGTTATCGGTATGGGTATCGTTATAGATATGGATATCGATATGGATATCGATATCGATGTGGATATCGATATGGATATCGATATGGATATCGATATGGATATCGATATGGATATCGATATGGATATCGATATGGATATCGATATGGATATCGATATGGATATCGATATGGATATCGATATGGATATCGATATGGATATCGATATGGATATCGATATGGATATCGATATGGATATCGATATGGATATCGATATGGATATCGATATGGATATCGATATGGATATCGATATGGATATCGATACGGATATCGATACAGATATCGATATGGATATCGATATGGATATCGATATGGATATCGATATAGATATCGATATGGATATCGATATGGATATCGATATGGATATCGATATGGATATCGATATGGTAGCGATATTGATATCGATATGGATATGCAATATGGATATAGATATGGATATCGATATTGATATGGATATCGATATGGATATCGATATGGATATCGATATGGATATCCTTATGGATATCCACATGGATATCTATATGGATATCAATATGAATATCGATATGGATATCGATATGGATATCGATATATATATATATTGACAGGGATATCGATATGGAAATCGATACAGTTATCGATACGGATAATTATATGGATATCGATATGTATATCGATATGGATATCGATATGGATATCGATATGGATATCGATATGGATATCGATATGGATATCGATATGGATATAGATATGGATATCCATATTGATATAGATATGGATATCGATATGGATATCAATATGCAAATCTTCAAGTATTTCGATAGAACGACAAATATCGATAAGGATATCGATATGGATATCGATACGGATATCGATACGGATATCGTTACAGATATCGATTAGGATATCGTTACGGATGCCATATGATATGGATATCGATATGGATATCGAAATGGATATCGATATGGATATCGATATGGATATCGATATGGATATCGATATCGATATGGATATCGATATGGATATCGATATGGATATCGATATGGATGTCGATATGGATATCCATATGCATGTCATCACGCATTTCGATAGATCGACAGATATCGATAAGGATATCAACATGGATATCGATATGGATATCGATATGGATATCGATATGGATATCGATATGGATATCGATATGGATATCGATATGGATATCAATATGGATATCGATATGGATATCGATATGGATATCGATATGGACATCGATATGGATATCGATATGGATATCGATATGGATATCGATATGGATATCGATATGGATATCGATATGGATATCGATATGGATATCGATATGGATATCGATATGGATATCGATATGGATATCGATATGGATATCGATATGGATATCGATATGGATATCGATATGGATATCGATATGGATATCGATATGGATATCGATATGGATATCGATATGGATATCGATATGGATATCGATATGGATATCGATATGGATATCGATATGGATATCGATATGGATATCGATATGGATATCGATATGGATATCGATATGGATATCGATATGGATATCGATATGGATATCGATATGGATATCGATATGGATATCGATATGGATATCGATATGGATATCGATATGGATATCGATATGGATATCGATATGGATATCGATATGGATATCGATATGGATATCGATATGGATATCGATATGGATATCGATATGGATATCGATATGGATATCGATATGGATATCGATATGGATATCGATATGGATATCGATATGGATATCGATATGGATATCGATATGGATATCGATATGGTTATTGATATGGATATCGATATGGATATCGATATGGATATCGATATGGATATCGATATGGATATCGATATGGATATCGATATGGATGTCCTTATGGATATCGACATGGATATCGATATGGATATCCTTATGGATATCGACATGGATATCGATATGGATATCGATATGGATATCGATATAAATATATCGACATGGATATCGATATGGATATCGATATGGATTTCGATATGGATATCGATGTTGATTTCGATACGGATTTCGATAAGAATATCGATACGGATATTGATATAGATATAGATATGGAGATCGATATGGAGATCGATATGGATACCGGAATGGATATCGACTTGGATATCGATATGGATATCGTTATAGATATCGGTATTTATATCGATATTTATATCGACAGGGATTCGATACAAATATCGATATGGATATCGATATAAATATAGACATGGATTCGATATATATATCGATATGGAAATCGATACAGTTATCGATACGGATAATGATATGGATATCGATATGTATATCAATATATATATCGACATGGATTCCATATAAATATCGATATGGAAATCAATACAGTTATCGATACGGATAATGATATGGATACCGATATGTATATCGATATGGAGATCGATATGAATATCGATATGGATATAGATATGATATCAATATGCAAATCTTCACGTATTTCGATAGAACGACAAATATCAATAAGGATATCGATATAAATATCGATATGAATATTTATACAGATATCGATATGGATATCGTTAGAGATATCGATAAGGATATCGATACGGATATCTATATGGACATCAAAATGAATATCGATATGGAAATCGATATGGATATCGATATCTATATCGATATGCAAAACGATATGGACATCAATATGCATATCATCACGCATTTCGATAGATCGACAGATATCGATAAGGACATCGATATAATAATCGATTCAGATATCGATACGGATATCGTTAGAGATATCGATCAGGATATCGATATGAATATAGATATGTATATCGATATGGATATCAATATGGATATCGATATGGATATCGATATGGATATCGATATGGAAATCGATATGGATATCAATATGCATGTCATCATGCATTTCGATAGATCGACAGATATCGATTAGGATATCGATATGGATATCGAGATGGATATCGATATGGATATCGATTTGGATATCGATATGGATATCGACATGGATATCGATACCGATATGGATATCGATATGGAAATCGATATGGATATCGATATGGATGTCGATATGGATATCCATATGCATGTCATTACGCACTTCGATAGATCGACAGATATCGATAAGGACATCGAATTAGATATCGATACAGATATCGATACGGATATCGAAACGGATATCGTTACAGATATCGATAAGGATATCGAAATGGATATCGATATGGATATCATTATAGTTATCGATATGGATATCGATATGGATAACGATATGGACATCGATATGGATATCGATATGGATATAGATATGGATATCGATATTGATATAGATATGGATATCGATATGGATATCGAAATGGATATCGAAATGGATATCGATATGGATATCGATACCTATATGGATATCGATATAGATATCAATATAGTTATCGGTATGGATATCGATATGGATATCGATATGGACATCGATATGGATATCGATATGGATATAGATATGGATATCGATATTGATATCGATATGGATATCGATATGGAT
Source organism: Drosophila neocordata (assembly GCA_018903615.1). NCBI lineage: Eukaryota > Metazoa > Arthropoda > Insecta > Diptera > Drosophilidae > Drosophila > Drosophila neocordata. Next base: position 34,114 of record JAEIGI010000149.1, on the reverse strand, counting down.
ATCGATATGGATATCGATATGGATATCGATATGGATATCGATATGGATATAGATATGGATATCGATATGGACATCGATATGGATATCGATATGGATATAGATATGGATATCGATATTGATATAGATATGGTTATCGATATGGATATCGATATGGATATCGATATGGATATCGATATGGACATCGATATACATATCGATATGGATATCGATATGGATATCGATATGGATATCGATATAGATATGGATATGGATTTCGATTTGGATATCGATATGGATATCGATATGGATATCGATATGGATATCGATATGGATATCGATATGGATATCGATATGGATATCGATATGGATATCGATATGGATATCGCTATGGATATCGATATAGATATCGATATTGATATCGATATGGATATCGATATGGATATCGATTTGGATATCGATATGGATATCGATATGGATATCGATATGGATATCGTTATGGATATCGATATGGATATCCATATGGATATCGACATGGATATCGATATGGATATCGATATGGATATCGATATGGATATCGATATGGATATCGATATGGATATCGTTATGGATATCGATATGGATATCCATATATATATCGACATGGATTCGATATAAATATCGATATGGAAATCTATAAAGTTATCGATACGGATAATGATATGTATATCGATATGGAAATCGATATGGATATCGATATGGATATAGATATCGATATGGATATTGATATAGATATGGATATCGATATGGATATCAATATGCAAATCTTCAAGTATTTCGATAGAACGACAAATATCGATAAGGATATCGATATGGATATCGATACGGATATCGTTACGAATATCGTTACAGATATCGATTAGGATATCGTTACGGATGCCTATATGTATATCGATATGCATATCGAAATGGATATCGATATGGATATCGATATGGATATCGACATGGATATCGATATCGATATGGATATCGATATGGAAATCGATATGGATATCGATATGGATGTCGATATGGATATCCATATGCATGTCATCACGCATTTCGATAGATCGACAGATATCGATAAGGATATCTATATGGATATCGATAAGGATATCGATATGGATATCGATATGGATATCGATATGGATATCGATATGGATATCGATATGGATATCGATAAATATATCAATATAGTTATCGGAATGGATATCAATATGGATTTCGATATAGATATGGATATGGACATCGATATGGATATCGATATGGATATCGATATAGATATCGATATGGATATCGATATGGATATCGATATGGATATCGATATGGATATCGATATGGATATCGATATGGATATCGATATGGATATCGATATGGATATCGATATGGATATCGATATGGATATCGAAATGGATATCGATATGGATATCGATATGGATATCGATATGGATATCGATATGGATATCGATATGGATATCGATATGGATATCGATATGGATATCGATATGGATATCGATATGGATATCGATATGGATATCGATATGGATATCCTTATGGATATCGACATGGATATTGATATAAATATCGATATGGATATCAATATGGATATCGATTGGATATCGATATGGATATCGATATGGATATTGATATGGATATCGATATGGATATCGATATGGATATCGATACGGATATCGATACGGATATCGTTACAGATATAGATTAGGATATCGTTACGGATACCTATATGTATATCGATATGGATATCGAAATGGATATCGATATGGATATCGATATGGATATCGATGTAGATATCAATATAGTTATCGGAATGGATAACAATATGGATTTCGATATAGATATGGATATGGATATCGATATGGATATCGATATAAATATCGATATGGATATCGATATGGATATCGATATGGATATCGATATGGATATTGATATAAATATCGATATGGATATCAATATGGATATCGATTGGATATCGATATGGATATCGATATGGATATTGATATGGATATCGATATGGATATCGATATGGATATCGATATGGATATCGATATGGATATCGATATGGATATCGATATGGATATCGATATGGATATCGATATGGACATCTATATGGATATCGATATGGATATCGATATGGATATCGATATGGATATCGATATGGATATCGATATGGATATCGATATGGATATCGATATGGATATCGATATGGATATCGATATGGATATCGATATGGATATCGATATGGATATCGATACGGATATCGTTACAGATATAGATTAGGATATCGTTACGGATACCTATATGTATATCGATATGGATATCGAAATGGATATCGATATGGATATCGATATGGATATCGATACAGATATCGATATGGATATCGATATGGATATCGATATGGATATCGATATGGATGTCCTTATGGATATCGATATGGATAGCGATATGGATATCGATATGGGTATCGATGTTGATATCGATATGGATAGCAATATGGATATAGATAAGGATATCGATATGGATATTGATATGGATATCGATATGGATATCGATATGGATATCGATATGGATATCGATATGGATATCGATACAGATATCGATACGGATATCGATACGGATATCGTTACAGATATAGATTAGGATATCGTTACGGATACCTATATGTATATCGATATGGATATCGAAATGGATATCGATATGGATATCGATATGGATATCGATGTAGATATCAATATAGTTATCGGAATGGATAACAATATGGATTTCGATATAGATATGGATATGGATATCGATATGGATATCGATATAAATATCGATATGGATATCGATATGGATATCGATACGGATATCGATACGGATATCGATACGGATATCGTTACAGATATAGATTAGGATATCGTTACGGATACCTATATGTATATCGATATGGATATCGAAATGGATATCGATATGGATATCGATATGGATATCGATGTAGATATCAATATAGTTATCGGAATGGATAACAATATGGATTTCGATATAGATATGGATATGGATATCGATATGGATATCGATATGGATATCGATATGGATATCGATATGGATATCGATATGGATATCGATATGGATATCGATATGGATATCGATATGGATATCGATATAAATATCGATATGGATATCAATATGGATATCGATATGGATATCGATATGGATATCGATATGGATATTGATATGGATATCGATATGGATATCGATATGGATATCGATATGGATATCGATATGGATATCGATATGGATATCGATATGGATATCGATATGGATATCGATATGGATATCGATATGGATATCGATATGGATATCGATATGGATATCGATATGGATATCGATACGGATATCGTTACAGATATAGATTAGGATATCGTTACGGATACCTATATGTATATCGATATGGATATCGAAATGGATATCGATATGGATATCGATATGGATATCGATGTAGATATCAATATAGTTATCGGAATGGAAACAATATGGATTTCGATATAGATATGGATATGGATATCGATATGGATATCGATATAAATATCGATATGGATATCGATATGGATATCGATATGGATATCGATACGGATATCGTTACAGATATAGATTAGGATATCGTTACGGATACCTATATGTATATCGATATGGATATCGAAATGGATATCGATATGGATATCGATATGGATATCGATGTAGATATCAATATAGTTATCGGAATGGATAACAATATGGATTTCGATATAGATATGGATATGGATATCGATATGGATATCGATATAAATATCGATATGGATATCGATATGGATATCGATATGGATATCGATATGGATATTGATATAAATATCGATATGGATATCAATATGGATATCGATTGGATATCGATATGGATATCGATATGGATATTGATATGGATATCGATATGGATATCGATATGGATATCGATATGGATATCGATATGGATATCGATATGGATATCGATATGGATATCGATATGGATATCGATATGGATATCGATATGGATATCGATATGGATATCGATATGGATATCGATATGGATATCGATATGGATATCGATATGGATATCGATACGGATATCGATACGGATATCGTTACAGATATAGATTAGGATATCGTTACGGATACCTATATGTATATCGATATGGATATCGAAATGGATATCGATATGGATATCGATATGGATATCGATATAGATATCAATATAGTTATCGGAATGGATAACAATATGGATATCGATATAGATATGGATATGGATATCGATATGGATATCGATATAAATATCGATATGGATATCGATATGGATATCGATATGGATATCGATATGGATATTGATATAAATATCGATATGGATATCGATATGGATATCGATATGGATATCGATATGGATATCGATATGGATATCGATATGGATATCGATATGGATATCGATATGGATATTGATATAAATATCGATATGGATATCGATATGGATATCGATATGGATATCGATATGGATATCGATATGGATATCGATATGGATATCGATATGGATATCGATATGGATATCGATATGGATATCGATATGGATATCGATATGGATATCGATATGGATATCGATATGGATATCGATATGGATATCGATATGGATATCGATATGGATATCGATATGGATATCGATATGGATATCGATATGGATATCGATATGGATATCGATATGGATATCGATATGGATATCGATATGGATATCGATATGGATATCGATATGGATATCGATATGGATATCGATATGGATATCGATATGGATATCGATATGGATATCGATATGGATATCGATATGGATATCGATATGGATATCGATATGGATATCGATATGGATATCGATATGGATATCGATATAGATATCGATATGGATATCGTTACAGATATAGATTAGGATATCGTTACGGATATCTATATGTATATCGATATGGATATCGAAATGGATATCGATATGGATATCGATATGGATATCGATGTAGATATCAATATAGTTATCGGAATGGATAACAATATGGATTTCGATATAGATATGGATATGGATATCGATATGGATATCGATATGGATATCGATATAAATATCGATATGGATATCGATATGGATATCGATATGGATATCGATATAAATATCGATATGGATATCGATATGGATATCGATATGGATATCGATATGGATATCGATATGGATATTGATATGGATATCGATATGGATATCGATATGGATATCGATGTAGATATCAATATAGTTATCGGAATGGATAACAATATGGATTTCGATATAGATATGGATATGGATATCGATATGGATATCGATATAAATATCGATATGGATATCGATATGGATATCGATATGGATATCGATATGGATATCGATATAAATATCGATATGGATATCGATATGGATATCGATATGGATATCGATATGGATATCGATATGGATATTGATATGGATATCGATATGGATATCGATATGGATATCGATATGGATATCGATATGGATATCGATATGGATATCGATATGGATATCGATATGGATATCGATATGGATATCGATATGGATATCGATATGGATATCGATATGGATATCGATATGGATATCGATATGGATATCGATATGGATATCGATATGGATATCGATATGGATATCGATATGGATATCGATATGGATATCGATATGGATATCGATATGGATATCGATATGGATATCGATATGGATATCGATATGGATATCGATATGGATATCGATATGGATATCGATATGGATATCGATATGGATATCGATATGGATATCGATATGGATATCGATATGGATATCGATATGGATATCGATATGGATATCGATATGGATATCGATATGGATATCGATATGGATATCGATATGGATATCGATATGGATATCGATATGGATATCGTTACAGATATAGATTAGGATATCGTTACGGATACCTATATGTATACCTATATGATATTGATATAAATATCGATATGGATATCAATATGGATATCGATTGGATATCGATATGGATATCGATATGGATATTGATATGGATATCGATATGGATATCGATATGGATATCGATATGGATATCGATATGGATATCGATATGGATATCGATATGGATATCGATATGGATATCGATATGGATATCGATATGGATATCGATATGGATATCGATATGGATATCGATATGGATATCGATATGGATATCGATATGGATATCGATATGGATATCGATATGGATATCGATATGGATATCGATATGGATATCGATATGGATATCGATATGGATATCGATATGGATATCGATATGGATATCGATATGGATATCGATATGGATATCGATATGGATATCGATATGGATATCGATATGGATATCGATATGGATATCGATATGGATATCGATATGGATATCGATATGGATATCGATATGGATATCGATATGGATATCGATATGGATATCGATATGGATATCGATTTGGATATCGATATTGATATCGATATGGATATCGATATGGATATCGATATGGATATCGATATGGATATCGATATGGATATCGATACAGATATCGATATGGATATCGATATAATAATCGATATGGATACCGATATGGATAGCGATATGGATATCGATATGGGTATCGATGTTGATATCGATATGGATAGCAATATGGATATAGATAAGGATATCGATATGGATATTGATATGGATATCGATATGGATATCAATATGGATATCGATATGGATATCCTTATGGATATCCACATGGATATCTATATGGATATCAATATGAATATCGATATGGATATCGATATGGATATCGATACAGTTATCGATACGGATAATTGTATGGATATCGATATGTATATCGATATGGAGATCGATATGGATATCGATATGGATATCGATATGGATAGAGATATGGATATCCATATTGATATAGATATGGATATCGATATGGATATCAATATGCAAATCTTCAAGTATTTCGATAGAACGACATATATCGATAAGGATATCGATATGGATATCGATACGGATATCGATGCGGATATCGTTACAGATATCGATTAGGATATCGTTACGGATGCCTATATGTATATCGATATGCATATCGAAATGGATATCGAAATGGATATCGATATGGATATCGACATAGATATCGATACCGATATGGATATCGATATGGAAATCGATATGGATATCGACATGGATGTCGATATGGATATCCATATGCATGTCATCACGCATTTCGATAGATCGACAGATATCGATAAGGATATCTATATGGATATCGATAAGGATATCGATATGGATATCGATATGGATATCGATATGGATATCGATATGGATATCGATATAGATATCAATATAGTTATCGGAATGGATATCAATATGGATTTCGATATAGATATGGATATGGACATCGATATGGATATCGATATGGATATCGATATGGATATCGATATGGATATCGATATGGATATCGATATGGATATCGATATGGATATCGATATGGATATCGATATGGATATCGATATGGATATCGATATGGATATCGATATGGATATCGATATGGATATCGATATGGATATCGATATGGATATCGATATGGATGTCGATATGGATATCCATATGCATGTCATCACGCATTTCGATAGATCGACAGATATCGATAAGGATATCGATATGGATATCGATATGGATAACGATATGGATATCAAAATGCATATCATTACGCATTTCGATAAATCGACAGATATCGATATGGACATCGATATGGATATCGATACAGATATCGATACGGATATCGAAACGGATATCGTTACAGATATCGATTAGGATATCGATACGGATATCTATATGTATATCGATATGGATATCGAAATGGATATCGATATGGATATCGATATAGTTATCGCTATGGATATCGATATGGATATCGATATGGACATCGATATATATATCGATATAGATAACGATATGCATTTCAAAATGCATATCATGACGCATTTCGATAGATCGACAGATATCGCTAAGGACATCGATATGGATATCGATACAGATATCGATACGGATATCGATACGGATATCGTTACAGATATAGATTAGGATATCGTTACGGATACCTATATGTATATCGATATGGATATCGAAATGGATATCGATATGGATATCGATATGGATATCGATGTAGATATCGATATGGATATGGATATGGATATCGATATGGATATCGATATAAATATCGATATGGATATCGATATGGATATCGATATGGATATCGATATGGATATCGATATGGATATCGATATGGATATCGATATGGATATCGATATGGATATCGATATGGATATCGATATGGATATCGATATGGATATCGATGTAGATATCAATATAGTTATCGGAATGGATAACAATATGGATTTCGATATAGATATGGATATGGATATCGATATGGATATCGATATAAATATCGATATGGATATCGATATGGATATCGATATGGATATCGATATGGATATCGATATGGATATCGATATGGATATCGATATGGATATCGATATGGATATCGATGTAGATATCAATATAGTTATCGGAATGGATAACAATATGGATATCGATATAGATATGGATATGGATATCGATATGAATATCGATATGGATATCGATATGGATATCGATATGGATATCGATATAAATATCGATATGGATATCGATATGGATATCGATATGGATATCGATATGGATATCGATATGGATATCGATATGGATATCGATATGGATATCGATATGGATATCGATATGGATATCGATATGGATATCGATATGGATATCGATATGGATATCGATATGGATATCGATATGGATATCGATATGGATATCGATATGGATATCGATATGGATATCGATATGGATATCGATATGGATATCGATATGGATATCGATATGGATATCGATATGGATATCGATATGGATATCGATATGGATATCGATATGGATATCGATATGGATATCGATATGGATATCGATATGGATATCGATATGGATATCGATATGGATATCGATATGGATATCGATATGGATATCGATATGGATATCGATATGGATATCGATATGGATATCGATATGGATATCGATATGGATATCGATACAGATATCGATATAGATATCGATACAGATATCGATACGGATATCGATATGGATATCGATATGGATATCGATATGGATATCGATATAATAATCGATATGGATATCGATATGGATAGCGATATGGATATCGATATGGGTAGCGATGTTGATATCGATATGGATAGCAATATGGATATAGATTAGGATATCGATATGGATATTGATATGGATATCGATATGGATATCGATATGGATATCCTTATGGATATCCACATGGATATCTATATGGATATCAATATGAATATCGATATGGATATCGATATGGATATCGATATATATATATATTGACAGGGATATCGATATGGAAATCGATACAGTTATCAATACGGATAATTATATGGATATCGATATGTATATCGATATGGAGATCGATATGGATATCGATATGGATATCGATATGGATATAGATATGGATATCCATATTGATATAGATATGGATATCGATATGGATATCAATATGCAAATCTTCAAGTATTTCGATAGAACGACAAATATCGATAAGGATATCGATATGGATATCGATACGGATATCGATACGGATATCGTTACAGATATCGATTAGGATATCGTTACGGATGCCTATATGTATATCGATATGCATATCGAAATGGATATCGAAATGGATATCGAAATGGATATCGATATGGATATCGACATGGATATCGATACCGATATGGATATCGATATGGAAATCGATATGGATATCGATATGGATGTCGATATGGATATCCATATGCATGTCATCACGCATTTCGATAGATCGACAGATATCAAAGGGATATCGATATGGATATCGATATGGATATCGATATGTATATCGATATGGATATCGATATAGATATCAATATAGTTATCGGTATGGATATCAATATGGATATCGATATAGATATGGATATGGATATCGATATGTATATCGATATGGATATCGATATGGATATCGATATGGATATCGATATGGATATCGATATGGATATCGATATGGATATCGATATGGATATCGATATGGATATCGATATGGATATCGATATGGATATCGATATGGATATCGATATGGATATCGATATGGATATCGATATGGATATCGATATGGATATCGATATGGATATCGTATGATATGGATATCGATATGGATATCGATATGGATATCGATATGGATATCGATATGGATATCGATATGGATATCGATATGGATATCGATATGGATATCGATATGGATATCGATATGGATATCGATATGGATATCGATATGGATATCGATATGGATTGATTGGATTGGTATCGATGTGGATATCGATATGGATATAGATATGGATATCGATATGGATATCAATATGGATATCGATGTGGATATGGATATCGATATGGATATGGATATCGATATGGATATGGATATCGATATGGATATCGGTGTGGATATCGACATGGATATCGGTGTGGATATCGATATGGATATCGATGTGGATATCGATATAGATATCGATGTGGATATCGATATGGATATGGATTTCGATATGGATATCGATAAGGATATTGATATGTATATCAATATGCATATTGATATGGATATCGATATGATCATCGATATGGATATCGATATGGATATCGATATGGATATCGATATGGATATCGATATGGATATCGATATGGATATCGATATGGATATCGATATGGATATCGATATGGATATCGATATTGATATTGATATGGATATCGATATGGATATTGATATGAATATCAAAATGTATATCGATATGGATATCGATATGGATATTGATATCGATATGGATATCGATATGGATATCGATATGGATATCGATATGGATATCGATATGGATATCGATATGGATATCGATATGGATATAGATATGGATATCGATATGGATATCGATATGGATATCGATATGGGTATCGATATGGATATCGATCTGGATATAGTTATGGATATCAACATGGATATCGATATGGATATTGATATGAATATTAAAATGGATATCTATATGGATATAAAAAGGATATTGATATCGATATGGATATCGATATGGATATCGATATGGATACCGATATGGATATCGATATGGGTATCGACATGGATATCGATATGGATATCGATATGGATATCAATATGGATATCGTTATGGGTATCGATATGGATATCGATATGGATATAATTATGGATATCGTTTTGGATATCGATATGGATATCGATATGGATATCGATATGGATATCGATATGGATATCGATATGGATATCGATATGGATATATCGATATCGATATGGATATCGATATGGATATCGATATGGATATCGATATGGATATCGATATGGATATCGATATGGATATCGATATGGATATCGATATGGATATCGATATGGATATGGATATCGATATCGGATATCGATATGGATATCGATATGGATATCGATATGGATATCGATATGGATATCGATATGGATATCGATATGGATATCGATATGGATATCGATATGGATATCGATATGGATATCGATATGGATATCGATATGGATATCGATATGGATATCGATATGGATATCGATATGGATATCGATATGGATATCGATATGGATATCGATATGGATATCGATATGGATATCGATATGGATATCGATATGGATATCGATATGGATATCGATATGGATATATGGATATCGATGGATATCGATATGGATATCGATATGGATATCGATATGGATATCGATATGGATATCGATATGGATATCGATATGGATATCGATATGGATATCGATATGGATATCGATATGGATATCGATATGGATATCGATATGGATATCGATATGGATATCGATATGGATATCGATATGGATATGGATATGGATATCGATATGGATATCGATATGGATATCGATATGGATATCGATATGGATATCGATATGATATGGATATCGATATGGATATCGATATGGATATCGATATGGATATCGATATGGATATCGATATGGATATCGATATGGATATCGATATGGATATCGATATGGATATCGATATGGATATCGATATGGATATCGATATGGATATCGATATGGATATCGATATGGATATCGATATGGATATCGATATGGATATCGATATGGATATCGATATGGATATCGATATGGATATCGATATGGATATCGATATGGATATCGATATGGATATCGATATGGATATCGATATATGGATATCGATATGGATATCGATATGGATATCGATATGGATATCGACATGGATATCGATATCGATATGGATATCGATATGGATATCGATATGGATATCGATATGGATATCGATATGAATATCGATATGGATATCGATATGGATATCGATATGGATATCGATATGGATATCGATATGGATATCGATATGGATATCGATATGGATATCGATATGGATATCGATATGGATATCGATATGGATATCGATATGGATATCGATATGGATATATATCGATATGGATATCGATATGGATATCGATATGGATATCGATATGGATATCGATATGGATATCGATATGGATATCGATATGGATATCGATATGGATATATCGATATGGATATCGATATGGATATCGATATGGATATCGATATGGATATCGATATATGATATCGATATGGATATCGATATGGATATCGATATGGATATCGATATGGATATACGATATGGATATCGATATGGATATCGATATGGATATCGACATATGGATATCGATATGGATATCGATATGGATATCGATATGGATATCGATATGGATATCGATATGGATATCGATATGGATATCGATATGGATATCGATATGGATATCGATATGGATATCGATATGGATATCGATATGGATATCGATATGGATATCGATATGGATATCGATATGGATATCGATATGGATATCGATATGGATATCGATATGGATATCGATATGGATATCGATATGGATATCGATATGGATATCGATATGGATATCGATATGGATATCGATATGGATATCGATATGGATATCGATATGGATATCGATATGGATATCGATATGGATATCGATATGGATATCGATATGGATATCGATATGGATATCGATATGGATATCGATATGGATATCGATATGGATATCGATATGGATATCGATATGGATATCGATATGGATATCGATATGGATATCGATATGGATATCGATATAGGATATCGATATGGATATCGATATGGATATCGATATGGATATCGATATGGATATCGATATGGATATCGATATGGATATCGATATGGATATCGATATGGATATCGATATGGATATCGATATGGATATCGATATGGATATCGATATGGATATGATATCGATATCGATATGGATATCGATATCGATATGGATATCGATATGGATATCGATATGGATATCGATATGGATATCGATATGGATATCGATATGGATATCGATATGGATATCGATATGGATATCGATATGGATATCGATATGGATATCGATATGGATATCGATATGGATATCGATATGGATATCGATATGGATATCGATATGGATATCGATATGGATATCGATATGGATATCGATATGGATATCGATATGGATATCGATATGGATATCGATATCGATATCGATATCGATATGGATATCGATATGGATATCGATATGGATATCGATATGGATATCGATATGGATATCGATATGGATATCGATATGGATATCGATATGGATATCGATATGGATATCGATATGGATATCGATATGGATATCGATATGGATATCGATATGGATATCGATATGGATATCGATATGGATATCGATATGGATATCGATATGGATATCGATATGGATATCGATATGGATATCGATATGGATATCGATATGGATATCGATATGGATATCGATATGGATATCGATATGGATATCGATATGGATATCGATATGGATATCGATATGGATATCGATATGGATATCGATATGGATATCGATATATCGATATGGATATCGATATGGATATCGATATGGATATCGATATGGATATCGATATGGATATCGATATGGATATCGATATGGATATCGATATGGATATCGATATGGATATCGATATGGATATCGATATGGATATCGATATGGATATCGATATGGATATCGATATGGATATCGATATGGATATCGATATCGATATGGATATGGATATCGATATGGATATCGATATGGATATCGATATGGATATCGATATGGATATCGATATGGATATCGATATGGATATCGATATGGATATCGATATGGATATCGATATGGATATCGATATGGATATCGATATGGATATCGATATGGATATCGATATGATATCGATATGGATATCGATATGGATATCGATATGGATATCGATATGGATATCGATATGGATATCGATATGGATATCGATATGGATATCGATATGGATATCGATATGGATATCGATATGGATATCGATATGGATATCGATATGGATATCGATATGGATATCGATATCGATATGGATATCGATATGGATATCGATATGGATATCGATATGGATATCGATATGGATATCGATATGGATATCGATATGGATATCGATATGGATATCGATATGGATATATGGATATCGATATGGATATCGATATGGATATCGATATGGATATCGATATGGATATCGATATGGATATCGATATGGATATCGATATGGATATCGATATGGATATCGATATGGATATCGATATGGATATCGATATGGATATCGATATGGATATCGATATGGATATCGATATGGATATCGATATGGATATCGATATGGATATCGATATGGATATAGATATCGATATGGATATCGATATGGATATCGATATGGATATCGATATGGATATCGATATGGATATCGATATGGATATCGATATGGATATCGATATGGATATCGATATGGATATCGATATGGATATCGATATGGATATCGATATGGATATCGATATGGATATCGATATGGATATCGATATGGATATCGATATGGATATGGATATCGATATATCGATATGGATATCGATATGGATATCGATATGGATATCGATATGGATATCGATATGGATATCGATATGGATATCGATATGGATATCGATATGGATATCGATATGGATATCGATATGGATATCGATATGGATATCGATATGGATATCGATATCGATATGGATATCGATATGGATATCGATATGGATATCGATATGGATATCGATATGGATATCGATATGGATATCGATATGGATATCGATATGGATATCGATATGGATATCGATATGGATATCGATATGGATATCGATATGGATATCGATATCGATATCGATATCGATATGGATATCGATATGGATATCGATATGGATATCGATATGGATATCGATATGGATATCGATATGGATATCGATATGGATATCGATATGGATATCGATATGGATATCGATATGGATATCGATATGGATATCGATATGGATATCGATATGGATATCGATATGGATATATCGATATGGATATCGATATGGATATCGATATGGATATCGATATGGATATCGATATGGATATCGATATGGATATCGATATGGATATCGATATGGATATACGATATGGATATCGATATGGATATCGATATGGATATACGATATGGATATCGATATGGATATCGATATGGATATCGATATGGATATCGATATGGATATCGATATGGATATCGATATGGATATCGATATGGATATCGATATGGATATCGATATGGATATCGATATGGATATCGATATGGATATCGATATGGATATCGATATGGATATCGATATGGATATCGATATGATATGATATCGATATGGATATCGATATGGATATCGATATGGATATCGATATGGATATCGATATGGATATCGATATGGATATCGATATGGATATCGATATGGATATCGATATGGATATCGATATGGATATCGATATGGATATCGATATGGATATCGATATGGATATCGATATGGATATCGATATGGATATCGATATGGATATCGATATGGATATCGATATGGATATCGATATGGATATCGATATGGATATCGATATGGATATCGATATGGATATCGATATGGATATCGATATGGATATCGATATGGATATCGATATGGATATCGATATGGATATCGATATGGATATCGATATGGATATCGATATGGATATCGATATGGATATCGATATGGATATCGATATGGATATCGATATGGATATCGATATGGATATCGATATGAATATCGATATGGATATCGATATGGATATCGATATGGATATCGATATGGATATCGATATGGATATCGATATGGATATCGATATGGATATCGATATGGATATCGATATGGATATCGATATGGATATCGATATGGATATCGATATGGATATCGATATGGATATCGATATGGATATCGATATGGATATATGATATCGATATGGATATCGATATGGATATCGATATGGATATCGATATGGATATCGATATGGATATCGATATGGATATCGATATGGATATATCGATATGGATATCGATATGGATATCGATATGGATATCGATATGGATATCGATATGGATATCGATATGGATATCGATATGGATATCGATATGGATATCGATATGGATATCGATATGGATATCGATATGGATATCGATATGGATATATCGATATGGATATCGATATGGATATCGATATGGATATCGATATGGATATCGATATGGATATCGATATGGATATCGATATGGATATCGATATGGATATCGATATGGATATCGATATCGATATGGATATCGATATCGATATGGATATCGATATGGATATCGATATGGATATCGATATGGATATCGATATCGATATCG
The DNA here is from genome assembly GCA_018903615.1 of Drosophila neocordata. Taxonomy (NCBI): domain Eukaryota; kingdom Metazoa; phylum Arthropoda; class Insecta; order Diptera; family Drosophilidae; genus Drosophila; species Drosophila neocordata. Next base: position 16,966 of record JAEIGI010000149.1, on the reverse strand, counting down.
ATATCGGATATCGATATGGATATCGATATGGATCGATATCCATATCGATATCGATATCGATATCGATATCGATATCCATATCGATATCGATATCGATATCCATATCGATATCCATATCGATATCCGATATCGATCTATCGATATGGATATCGATGATATGCATATTGATATCCATATCGATATCCATATCGATATCGATATCCATGGATATCGATATCGATATCCATATCGATATGCGTATCGATATCCATATCGATATCCATATCGATATCCATATCGATATCCATATCGATATCGATATCCATATCGATATGCATATCGATATATAAATATCGATATCCATATCGATGTCCATATCGATATCGTCATCTATCGATATACGTGTGATATTATGCACTTTGGATATCCATATCGTTATCCATATCGATATCCGATATCCATATCGATATCCATGTCGATTCCATATCGATATCCATATCGATATCCATATCGATATCCACATATCCATATCATTCATATCGATATTCATATCGATATCCATATCGATATCTCTAATATATCGATATCGATAATCGATATCCCATATCGAATCATTCCATATCGATATCCATATCGATATCCATATCGATATCCCATATCGATCTGATCGATATCCATTCTGATGTCCATATCGATATCCATAACGATATCCTAATCGATATCTTACGATATCCGTATCGATATCTGAATCGATAATCCTATCGATATCCATATCGATATCTATCGATATCCATATCGAAATGCGTTATCGATATCCATATCGATATCCATATCGTTTGAATATCCATATTGATATCGATATCCATATCGATATCCCATATCGACCTGTCCATATCGATATCCATATCGATATCGATATCGATATCCATATCGATATCCATATCGATATCCATATCGATATCGGTATCCATATCGATATCCCATATACTCGATATCCATATCGATACTATCGAATATGTATCGATATCCATATCGATATCCATATCGATATCCATATCGATATCCATATCGATATCGATATCCATATCGATATCCATATCGATATCCATATCGATATCCATATCGATATCCATATCGATATTCATATCGATATCCATATCGATATATCGATATCCATATCGATATCCATATCGATATCCATATCGATATGTATTGATATCGATATCCATATCGATATCCATATCGATATATATATCGATATCCATATCGATATTCGTATCGATATCCCTGTCGATATCCATATCGATATAAAAATCGATATCTATATCCATATCCATATCGATAAACATATCGATATCCATGCCGATATCCATATCGATATCCATATCGATATCCATATCGATATCCATATCGATATCCATATCGATATCCATATCGATATCAATATCGATATCCATATCGATATCCATATCGATATCCATGTCGATATCATTTATATCGATATCCATATCGATTTCCATATCGATATCCATGTCGATATCCATATCGATATCCATATCGATATCCATATCGATATCCATATCGATATCCATATCGATATCCATATCGATATCCATATCGATATCCATATCGATATCCATATCGATATCCATATTGATATCCATATCGATATCCGCCATATCTTATCGATATCCATATCGATATCCATATCGATATCCATATCGATATCCATATCGATCATATCGATATCCAATATCCATATCGATATCCATATCGATATCCATATCGATATCCATATCGATATCCATATCGATATCCATATCCATATCGATATCCATATCCGATATCCATACCGATAACCATATTGATATCCATATCGATATCCATATCGATATACCTATAGGTATCCATAACGATATCCGTATCGTTATCCATATCGATATCCATATCGATATCCTTATCGATATCTGTCGATCTTTCGAAATGCGTTATAATATGCATTTTGATATCCATATCGTTATCCATATCGATATCCATATCGATATCCATATTGATATCCATATCGACATCCTTATCTATATCCATATTGATATCCATATCGATATCCATATCGATATCCATATCGATATCCATATCGATATCCATATCGACATCCATATCGATATCTATATCATATCGATATCATATCCATATCGATATCCATATCGATATCCATATCGATATCCATATCGATATCCATATCGATATCCATATCGATATCCATATCGATATCCATATCGATATCCATGTCGATATCCATAACTATATCCATATCGATATCCATATCGATACCCATATCGATATCCATATTGATATCCATATCGATATCCATATCGATATCCATATCGATATCCATAACGATATCCATATTGATATCCATATCGATATCCATATCGATATCCATATCGATATCCATATCGATATCCATATCGATATCCATATTGATATCCATATCGATATCCATATCGATATCCATATCGATATCCATATCGATATCCATATCGATACCCATATCGATATCCATATCGATATCCATATCGATATCCATATCGATATCCATATCGATATCACATATCGATATCCATATCGATATCCATAACTATATCCATATCGATATCCATATCGATACCCATAACGATATCCATATTGATATCCATATCGATATCCATATCGATATCCATATCGATATCCATATCGATATCCATATCGATATCCATATCGATATCCATATCGATATCCATATCGATATCCATATCGTTTATATCCATATCGATATCCATATTGATATCCATATCGATATCCATATCGATATCCATATCGATATCCATAACTATATCCATATCGATATCGATATCGATATCATTATCCATATCGATATCCATATCGATATCCATATCGATATCCATATCGATATCCATAAATCATGATATCCATATCGATATCCATATCCATATCGATACCCATATCCATATCGATATCCATATCGATATCCATATCGATATCCATATCGATATCCATATCGATATCCATATCGATATCCATATCGATATCCATATCGATATCATATCGATATCCATATCGATATCCATAGCTAATATCCAGATATCCATATCGATATCCATATCGATATCCATATCGATATCCATATCGATATCCATATCGATATCCATATCGATATCCATATCGATATCCATATCGATATCCATATCGATATTATCCGATATCGATATCGTCGATATCCATATCGATATCCCTTATCGATATCCATATCGATATCCATATCGATATCCATATCGATATCCATATCGATATACATATCGATATCCATATCGATATCCATATCGATATCCATATTGATATCCATACCGATAACCATATTGGATATCCATATCGATATCCATATCGATATACATATAGGTATCCGTAACGATATCCGTATCGATATCTGTATCGATATCCATATCGATGTCCTTAGCGATATCTGTCGATCTATCGAAATGCGTCATGATATGCATTTTGATATCCATATCGTTATCCATATCGATATCCATATCGATATCCATATCGATATCCATATCGATATCCATATCGATATCCATATCGATATCCATATCGATATCCATATCGATATCCATATCGATATCCATATCGAAATCCATATCCATATCGATATCCACATCGATATCTATATCGATATCCACATCGATATCCATATCGATATCCACACCGATATCCATATCGATATCCACACCGATATCCATATCGATATCCATGTCGATACCCATATCGATATCCATATCGGTATCCATATCGATATCCATATCGATATCCATATCGATATCAATATCTTTTTTATATCCATATCGATATCCATTTTAATGTTCATATCAATATCCATATCGATATCCATGTCGATATCCATAACTATATCCATATCGATATCCATATCGATACGGATATCGATATGGGCTAACGATATGGATATCGATATGGATATAGTTATGGATATCGACATGGATATCGATATGGATATTATGAACATTAAAATGGATATCGATATGGATATAAAAGATATTGATATCGATATGGATATCGATATGGATATCGATATGGATACCGATATGGATATCGATATGGATATCGATATGGATATAAAGATATCGATATGTATCGGTATGGATATATCGATATGGATATCGATATGGATATCGATATGGATATCGATATGGATATCGATATGGATATGGATATCGATATGGATATCGATATGGATATCGATATGGATATCGATATGGATATCGATATGGATATCGATATGGATATCGATATGGATATCGATATGGATATCGATATGGATATCGATATGGATATCGATATGGATAACGATATGGATATCAAAATGCATATCATGACGCATTTCGATAGATCGACAGATATCGCTAAGGACATCGATATGGATATCGATACAGATATCGATACGGATATCGTTACGGATACCTATATGTATATCGATATGGATATCGATATAGATATCAATATAGTTATCGGTATGGATATCAATATGGATATCGATATAGATATGGATATGGATATCGATATGTATATCGATATGGATATCGATATGGATATCGATATGGATATCGATATGGATATCGATATGGATATCGATATGGATATCGATATGGATATCGATATGGATATCGATATGGATATCATTATGGATATCAATATGGATATCGATATGGATATCGATATGGATATCGATATGGATATCGATATGGGTATCGATATGGATATCGATATGGATATCAATATGGATATCGTTATGGGTATCGATATGGATATCGATATGGATATAGTTATGGATATCGACATGGATATCAATATGGATATCGATATGGATATCGATATGGGTATCGATATGGATATCGATATGGATATAGTTATGGATATCGACATGGATATCGATATGGATATCGATATGAACATCAAAATGGATATCGATATGGATATAAAAAGATATTGATATCGATATGGATATCGATATGGATATCGATATGGATATCGATATGGATATCGATATGGATATCGATATGGATATCGATATGGATATCGATATGGATATCAATATGGATATCGTTATGGGTATCGATATGGATATCGATATGGATATAGTTATGGATATCGATATGGATATCAATATGGATATAGATATGGGTATCGATATGGATATCGATATGGATATCGATATGGATATCGATATGGGTATCGATATGGATATCGATATGGATATCGATATGGATATCGATATGGATATCGATATGGATATCGATATGGATATCGATATGGATATTAATATGGATATCGATATGGATATCGATATGGATATTGAATATGGATATCGATATGGGTATCGATATGGATATCGATATGGATATCAATATGGATATCGTTATGGGTATCGATATGGATATCGATATGGATATAGTTATGGATATCGACATGGATATCGATATGGATATCAATATGGATATAGTTATGGATATCGACATGGATATCGATATGGATATCGATATGAATATCAAAATGGATATCGATATGGATATAAAAAGGATATTGATATGGATATAAAAAAGATATTGATATCGATATGGATATCGATATGGATATCAATATGGATATCGATATGGGTATCGATATGGATATCGATATGGATATCGATATGGATATCGATATGGATATCGATATGGATATCGATATGGATATCGATATGGATATCGATATGGATATCGATATGGATATCGATATGGATATCAATATGGATATCGATATGGATATCGATATGGATATCGATATGGATATACGATATGGATATCGATATGGATAAATAGATGGATATCAAATGATATCATGACGATTTATCGATCGTATGGATATCGATATGATACAGATATCGATATAGTTACGGATATGGATATCGATATGGATATCGATATAGATATCAATATGGATATCGGTATGGATATCGATATGGATATCGATATGGATATCGATATGGATATCGATATGTATATCGATATGGATATCGATATGGATATCGATATGGATATCGATATGGATATCGATATGGATATCGATATGGATATCGATATGGATATCGATATGGATATCGATATGGATATCGATATGGATATCGATATGGATATCGTTATGGATATTAATATGGATATCGATATGGATATCGATATGGATATCGATATGGATATCGATATGGATATCGATATGGATATCGATATGGATATCGATTTGGATATCGATATGAATATCCCTTTGGATATCGACATGGATATCGTTATGGAAATCGATATGGATATCGATATAAATATATCGACATGGATATCGATGTGGATATCGATATGGATTTCGATATGGATATCGATACGGATATTGATATAGATATAGATATGGAGATCGATATGGATATCGGCATGGATATCGATTTGTTTATCGATATGGATATGGTTATAGATATCGATTTTTATATCGATATATATATCGACAGGGATTCGATACAAATATCGATATGGATATCGATATATATATAGACATGGATTCGATATATATATCGATATGGAAATCAATACAGTTATCGATACGGATAATGATATGGATATCCATATATATATCAATATATATATCGACATGGATTCCGTATAAATATCGATATGGAAATCGATACAGTTATCGATACGGATAATGATATGGATACCGATATGTATATCGATATGGAGATCGATATGAATATCGATATGGATATAGATATGGATATAGATATGGATATCACTATGCAAATCTTCACGTAATTCGATAGAACGACAAATATCGATAAGGATATCGATATAGATATCGATATGAATATTTATACAGATATCGATATGGATGTCGTTAGAGATATCGATAAGGATATCGATACGGATATCTATATGGACATCAATATATATATCGATATGGAAATCGATATGGATATCGATATCTTTATCGATATTCAAAACGATATGGACATCAATATGCATATCATAACGCATTTCGATAGATCGACAGATATCGATAAGGACATCGATATAATAATCGATTCAGATATCGATACGGATATCGTTAGAGATATCGATTAGGATATCGTTATGCAAAACGATATGGACATCAATATGCATATCATCACGCATTTCTATAGATCGACAGATATCGATATGGACATCGATATAATAATCGATTCAGATATCGATACGGATATCGTTAGAGATATCGATCAGGATATCGATATGAATATCGATATGAATATCGATATGTATATCGATATGGATATCAATATGGATATCGATCTGGATCTCGATATCGATATGGATATCGATATGGATAACGATATGGATATCAAAGTGCATATCATCACACATTTCGATAGATCGACAGATATCGATAGGGACATCGATTCGGTTATCGATATTTATATCGATATGCATGTCGACATGGATTTCGTTATGGATATCGATAAGGATATCGATATGGATATCGATATGGATATCGATATGGATGTCGACATGGATATCGATATGGATATCAATATGGATACCGATATGGATATCGATATGGAAATCGATATGGATATCAATATGCATGCCATCACGCATTTCGATAGATCGACAGATATCGCTGAGGATATCGATATGGATATCGATATGGATATCAAAATGCATATCATCACACATTTCGATAGATCGACAGATATCGATAAGGACATCGATATGGATATCGATACAGATATCGTTACAGATATCGATTAGGATAACGATACGGATATCTATATGTATATCGATATGGATATCGAAATGGATATCGATATGGATATCGATACAGATATCAATATAGATATGGATATCGATATGGATATCGATATGGATATCGATATGGATATCGATATGGATATCGATATGGATGTCGATATGGATATCAATATGCATGTCATCACGCATTTCGATAGATCGACAGATATCGATAAGGATATCGATATGGATATCGATATGGATATCAAAATGCATATCATCACGCATTTCGTTAGATCGACAGATATCGATAAGGACATCGATATGGATATCGATACAGATATCGAGACGGGTATCGTTACAGATATCGATTAGGATGTCGATACGGATATCGTTAGAGATATCGATCAGGATATCCATATGAATATCGCTATGAATATCGATATCGATAAGTATATCGCTTTGGTTATCGATATTTATATCGATATGGGTGTCGACATGGATTTCGTTATGGATATCGATAAGGATATCGATATGGATATCGATATGGATATCGATATGGATATCGATATGGATATCGATATGGATATCGATATGGATATCGATATGGATATCGATATGGATATCGATATGGATATCGATATGGATATCGATATGAATATCGATATGGATATCGATGGATATCGATATGGATATCGATTTGGATATCGATATGGATATGGATTTCGATATGGATATCGATAAGGATATCGATATGGATATCGATATGGATAACGATATGGATATCAAAATGCATATCGTCACACCTTTCGATAGATCGACAGATATCGATAAGGACATCGATATGGATATCGATACAGATATCGAGACGGATATCGTTACAGATTTCGATTACGATATCGATACGGATATCTTTATGTATATCGATATGGATATCGATATGGATATCGATACAGATATCAATATAGTTATCGGTATGGATATCAATGTGGATATCGATATGCATATGGATATCGATATGGATATCGATATGGATGTCGATATGGATATCAATATGCATGTCATCACGCATTTCGATAGATCGGCAGATATCGATAAGCATATCGATATGGATATCGATATGGATATCAAAATGCATATTATCAAGCATTTCGTTAGATCGACAGATATCGATAAGGACATCGATATGGATATCGATACAGATATCGAGACAGCTATCGTTACAGTTATCGATTAGGATATCGATACGGATATCGTTAGAGATATCGATCAGGATATCCATATGAATATCGCTATGAATATCGATATCGATAAGTATATCGCTTTGGTTATCGATATTTATATCGATATGGATATCGACATTTATTTCGTTATGGATATCGATAAGGATATTGATATGGATATCGATATGGATATCGTTATGGATATCGATATGGATATCGATATGGATATCGATATGGATATCGATATGGATATCGATATGGATATCGATATGGATATCGATTTGGATATCGACATGGATTTCGTTATGGATATCGATAAGGATATCGATATGGATATCGATATGGATATCGATATGGATATCGATATGGATATCGATATGGATATCGATATAGATATCGATATGGATATCGATATGGATATCGATATGGATATCGATGGATATCGATATGGATATCGATTTGGATATCGATATGGATATGGATTTCGATATGGATATCGATAAGGATATCGATATGGATATCGATATGGATAACGATATGGATATCAAAATGCATATCATCACACATTTCGATAGATCGACAGATATCGATAAGTACATCGATATGGATGTCGATACAGATATCGATACAGATATCGGTACGGATATCGTTACAGATATCGATTAGGATATCGATACGGATATCAATATGTATATCGATATGGATATCGAAATGGATATCGATATCGATATCGATATCGATATGGATGTCGATATGGATATCAAAATGCATACCATGACGCATTTCGATAGATCGACAGATATCGCTAAGGACATCGATATGGATATCGATACAGATATCGATAAGGATATCGATAAGGATATCGTTACATATATCGATTAGGATATCGTTACGGATACCTATATGTATATCGATATGGATATCGAAATGGATATCGAAATGGATATCGATATGTATATCGCTATGGATATCGATATGGATAGCGATATGGCTATCGATATGGACAGCGATATGGATATAGATAAGGATATCGATATGGGTATTGATATGGATATCGAAATGGATATCGATATGGATATCGATATGGATATCGATATGGATATCGATATGGAAATCCTTATGGATATCAACATGGATATCGTTTTGGTAATCGATATAGATATCGATATAAATATATCGACAGGGATATCGATGTGGATATCGATATGGATTTCGATATGGATATCGATGTTGATTTCGATATGGATTTCGATAAGAATATCGATACGGATAATGATATAGATATAGATATGGAGATCGATATGGATATCGGAATAGATATCGCTTTGATTATCGATATGGATATCGTTATAGATATCGATTTTTATATCGATATATATATCGACAGGGATTCGATACAAATATCGATATGGATATCCATATATATATAGACATGGATTCGATATATATATATCGATATGGAAATCGATACAGTTATCGATACGGATAATGATATGGATATCGATATGTATATCAATATATATATCGACATGGATTCCATATAAATATCGATATGGAAATCGATACAGTTATCGATACGGATAATGATATGGATACCGATATGTATATCGATATGGAGATCGATATGAATATCGATATGGATATAGATATGGATATCGATATGGATATCACTATGCAAATCTTCACGTAATTCGATAGAACGACAAATATCGATAAGGATATCGATATAGATATCGATATGAATATTTATACAGATATCGATATGGATATCGTTAGAGATATCGATAAGGATATCGATACGGATATCTATATGGACATCAATATGAATATCGATATGGAAATCGATATGGATATCGATATCTTTATCGATATTCAAAACGATATGGACATCAATATGCATATCATCACGCATTTCGATAGATCGACAGATATCGATAAGGACATCGATATAATAATCGATTCAGATATCGATACGGATATCGTTATGCAAAACGATATGGACATCAATATGCATATCATCACGCATTTCGATAGATCGACAGATATCGATAAGGACATCGATATGGATATCGATATGGATATCGTTACAGATATCGATTAGGATATCGATACGGATATCTATACGTATGGATATCGAAATGGATATCGATACGGATATCGATACAGATATCAATATAGTTATCGGTATGGATATCGATATGGACATCGATATAATAATCGATTCAGATATCGATACGGATATCGTTAGAGATATCGATCAGGATATCGATATGAATATCGATATGAATATCGATATGTATATCGATATGGATATCAATATGGATATCGATCTGGATATCGATATCGATATGGATATCGATATGGAAATCGATATGGATATCAATATGCATGCCATCATGCATTTCGATAGATCGACAGATATCGATTAGGATATCGATAGGGATATCGATATGGATAACGATATGGATATCAAAATGCATATCATCACACATTTCGATAGATCGACAGATATCGATAAGGACATCGATTCGGTTATCGATATTTATATCGATATGCATGTCGACATGGATTTCGTTATGGATATCGATAAGGATATCGATATGGATATCGATATGGATATCGATATGGATGTCGACATGGATATCGATATGGATATCAATATGGATACCGATATGGATATCGATATGGAAATCGATATGGATATCAATATGCATGCCATCACGCATTTCGATAGATCGACAGATATCGATGAGGATATCGATATGGATATTGATATGGATAACGATATGGATATCAAAATGCATATCATCACACATTTCGATAGATCGACAGATATCGATAAGGACATCGATATGGATATCGATACAGATATCGTTACAGATATCGATTAGGATATCGATACGGATATCTATATGTATATCGATATGGATATCGAAATGGATATCGATATGGATATCGATACATATATCAATATAGTTATCGGTATGGATATCGATATGGATATCGATATGGATATCGATATGGATATCGATATGGATATCGATATGGATGTCGATATGGATATCAATATGCATGTCATCACGCATTTCGATAGATCGACAGATATTGATAAGAATATCGATATGGATATCGATATGGATATCAAAATGCATATCATCACACATTTCGATAGATCGACAGATATCGATAAGGACATCGATATGGATATCGATACAGATATCGAGACGGGTATCGTTACAGATATCGATTAGGATATCGATACGGATATCGTTAGAGATATCGATTAGAATATCGATATGCAAAACGATATGGACATCAATATGCATATCATCACGCAATTCGATAGATCGATAGATATCGATAAGGACATCGATATAATAATCGATTCAGATATCGATACGGATATCGTTAGAGATATCGATCAGGATATCCATATGAATATCGCTATGAATATCGATATCGATAAGTAAGTCGCTTTGGTTATCGATATTTATATCGATATGGATGTCGATATGGATATTCTTATGGATATCAACATGGATATCGTTATGGAAATCGATATGGATATCGATATAAATATATCGACATGGATATCGATGTGGATACGGATGTGGATATCGATATACGGATATTGATATAGATATAGATATGGAGATCGATATGGATATCGGAATACATATCGCTTTGATTATCGATATGGATATCGTTATAGATATCGATTTTTATATCGATATATATATCGACAGGGATTCGATACAAATATCGATATGGATATCGATATATATATAGACATGGATTCGATATATATATATCGATATGGAAATCGATACAGTTATCGATACGGATAATGATATGGATATCGATATGTATATCAATATATATATCGACATGGATTCCATATAAATATCGATATGGAAATCGATACAGTTATCGATACGGATAATGATATGGATATCGATATGTATATCGATATGGAGATCGATATGGATATCAATATGGATATCGATATGGATATCGATATGGATATCGATATGGATATCGATATGGATATCGATATGGATATCGATATGGATATCGATATGGATATCGATATGGATATGGATATGGATATCGATAGGGATATCGATATGGATATCGATATGGATATCGATATGGATATCGATATGGATATCGATATGGATATCGATATGGATATCGATATGGATATCGATATGGATATCGATATGGATATCGATATGGATATCGATATGGATATCGATATGGATATCGATATGGATATCGATATGGATATCGATATGGATATCGATATGGATATCGATATGGATATCGATATGGATATCGATATGGATATCGATATGGATATCGATATGGATATCGATATGGATATCGATATGGATATCGATATGGATATCGATATAGATATCGATATTGATATCGATATGGATATCGATATGGATATCGATTTGTATATCGATATGGATATCGTTATGGATATCGATATAGATATCGATATGGATATCCATATATATATCGACATGGATATTGATATGGATATCGATATGGATTTCGATATGGATATCGATATGGATATCGATATGGATATCGATATGGATATCGATATGGATATCGATATGGATATCGATATGGATATCGATATGGATATCGATATGGATATCGATATGGATATCGATATGGATATCGATATGGATATCGATATGGATATCGATATGGATATCGATATGAATATCGATATGGATATCGATATGGATATCGATATGGATATCGATATGGATATCGATATGGATATCGATATGGATATCGATATGGATATCGATATGGATATCGATATGGATATCGATATGGATATCGATATGGATATCGATATGGATATCGATATGGATATCGATATGGATATCGATATGGATATCGATATGGATATGGATATGGATATGGATATCGATAGGGATATCGATATGGATATCGATATGGATATCGATATGGATATCGATATGGATATCGATATGGATATCGATATGGATATCGATATGGATATCGATATGGATATCGATATGGATATCGATATGGATATCGATATGGATATCGATATGGATATCGATATGGATATCGATATGGATATCGATATGGATATCGATATGGATATCGATATGGATATCGATACGGATATCGAAACGGATATCGTTACAGATATCGATTAGGATATCGATACGGATATCTATATGTATATCGATATGGATATCGAAATGGATATCGATATGGATATCAATATAGTTATCGCTATGGATATCGATATGGATATCGATATGGACATCGATATATATATCGATATAGATAACGATATGCATTTCAAAATGCATATCATGACGCATTTCGATAGATCGACAGATATCGCTAAGGACATCGATATGGATATCGATACAGATATCGATACGGATATCGATACGGATATCGTTACGGATATAGATTAGGATATCGTTACGGTTACCTATATGTATATCGATATGGATATCGAAATGGATATCGATATGGATATATCGATATGGATATCGATATATGGATATCGATATAGATATCGATATGGATCGATATGGATATCGATATGGATATCGATATGGATATCGATATGGATATCGATATGGATATCGATATGGATATCGTATGGATATCGATATGGATATCGATATGGATATCGATATGGATATCGATATGGATATCGATATGGATATCGATATGGATATCGATATGGATATCGATATGGATATCGATATGGATATCGATATGGATATCGATATGGATATCGATATGGATATCGATATGGATATCGATATGGATATCGATATGGATATCGATATGGATATCGATATTGTATATCGATATGGATATCGATATGGATATCGATATGGATATCGATATGGATATCGATATAGATATCGATATGGATATCGATATGGATATCGATATGGATATCGATATGGATATCGATATGGATATCGATATGGATATCGATATGGATATCGATATGGATATCGATATGGATATCGATATGGATATCGATATGAATATCGATATGAATATCGATATGGATATCGATATGGATATCGATATGGATATCGATATGGATATCGATATGGATATCGATATGGATATCGATATGGATATCGATATGGATATCGATATGGATATCGATATGGATATCGATGATATGATATCGATATGGATATCGATATGAATATCGATATGGATATCGATATGGATATCGATATGAATATCGATATGAATATCGATATGGATATCGATATGAATATCGATATGGATATCGATATGAATATCGATATGGATATCGATATGGATATCGATATGGATATCGATATGGATATCGATATGGATATCGATATGGATATCGATATGAATATCGATATAGATATCGATATGGATATCCATATGGATATCGATATGGATATCGATATGGATATCGATATGGATATCGATATGGATATCAATATGGATATCGATATGGATATCGATATGGATATCGATATGGATATCGATATGGATATCGATATGGATATCGATATGGATATCCACATGGATATCGGATATATGAATATCGATATGGATATCGATATGGATATCGATATGAATATCGATACGGATATCGTATATGGATATCGATATGTATATCGATATGTATATCGATATGGAGATCGATATGGATATCGATATGGATATCGATATGGATATAGATATGGATATCCATATTGATATAGATATGGATATCGATATGGATATCAATATGCAAATCTTCAAGTATTTCGATAGAACGACAAATATCGATAAGGATATCGATATGGATATCGATACGGATATCGATACGGATATCGTTACGGATATCGATATGGATATCGTTACGGATACCTATATGTATATCGATATGCATATCGAAATGGATATCGAAATGGATATCGATATGGATATCGACATGGATATCGATACCGATATGGATATCGATATAGATGTCCTTATGGATATCGACATGGATATCGATATGGATATCGATATGGATATCGATATGGATGTCGATATGAATATCAATATGCATGTCATCACGTATTTCGATAGATCGACAGATATCGATAAGGATATCGATATGGATATCGATATGGATAACGATATGGATATCAAAATGCATGTCATTACGCATTTCGATAAATCGACAGATATCGATAAGGACATCGATATGAGGATATCGATACCGAATATCGATACCGATATCGAAAACGGATATCGTTACACGATATCGATATGAGGATATCGATACGGATATCCATATGGATATGCATATCGATATGGATATCGAAATGGATATCGATATGGATATCAACGATATAGTATATCGCTATGGATATCGATATGGATATCGATATGGACATCGATATATATATCGATATAGATAACGATATGAATTTCAAAATGCATATCATGACGCATTTCGATAGATCGACAGATATCGCTAAGGACATCGATATGGATATCGATACAGATATCGATACGGATATCGATACGGATATCGATATGGATATTGATATAAATATCGATATGGATATCGATATGGAATATCGATATGGATATCGATATGGATATCGTATGGATATCGGATGGGATATCGTATATGATATCGATATGGATATCGATATGGATATCGATATGAATATCGATCTATGGATATCGATATGGATATCGATATGGATATCGATATGGATATCGATATGGATATCGATATGGATATATCGTATATATCGATATGGAATATCGATATGGATATCGATATGGATATCGATATCGATATGGATATATGGATATCGATATGGATATCGATATGGATATCGATAT